>JABUQX010101175.1:0-12500 GCA_015478945.1 Trachelipus rathkii | reverse complement strand
CATTTCTCATATCATGTATCTGGCAAGTTTATAAAGTATTCGTCCTTTCTTTCAATGATTCAGAATGTCTTTACTCTCTAGCAGCTGCACACAAAGAGTTATACTTTTGTCGTCTGTGTAGTCGTCTTCATTTTATCTTAAAACACTTCTATAAAGTGATTACATAGACGATTTATATCTTATTAGGATTAATATCTGCCTCCGTTAAAGCGACTCATTACTCATGTTGGCAAAGTATTTGAGTTATGATAATAGTGGTTTGATTAATATAGTCACACACACACTTCTCTCATAATGCCTATCTTAAATTGAACCGAAACTCTAGCAAAGATAAATGATTCATTGGTTCTGCCTATAATACACGTCTATGGCTCTATAGGACCAATGAATTATTGCAATAGGAACCGACGATTTTTCCTATGATGTACCGGTATATATAATTTTTATTAAGACTACAGTATATTAGGATGTTACACTTTATAAATTAAGTAACTTTCAATAATAGTAACAGTTCAGAACTCATGCATTATTCCAGAGCGCGCTTTAGGAATACTATCATGATAAAAAATAGTTCACTCCTCTATCTTAATGAGCGATCGGGTACTGAATATGTATTATAATACGCAATAAGGCTGTAATAGACTATCGTCAAAGTTCTCGTTTATAGTGACGCCGATAGGATAGATACTCTTATATAAAAATCTATCACCATCGAGTCTGTGTATCATTAAGTGCTCAAATTGATAGAATAGTTAATTCCCTGTAGAGGATTATTACCGCAAAAGCCATTAATCTTGCGACACATATACTAGGAACCTCTCAATTAAAAACATTGTTCATTATAGTGAGCTTAAATATTTTGCAACAATCCTCTTGGCTCCTAAATGGTGTTTTTAGTCTTAGTTAAAATGAAGTCATTAAAAAAATGATATAGCAATATCACATATATAGATATATAGTAATATATATGATGAGATCTGTTAGTGTGTATATTATGCATTTATAGACAATAATTTATTATAGTTTAGGGGTAAACTGACGGGTAGTACAGATGGGGGTAATAGATATAGTCCCCTCGTACGTGAGTATCCACCTGCATTAGTACCGATAGATGACTCACCGTATAACTACTTCTATCTTATGCGGTATATTAACTCGTAGAAGTATTTCCATATTAGTGATAAATAAATTATAAAAAAAATAATTAAACTCATATATTAATATTTATTGTCATTTTCTAACTAAATTTAAATCTTGAGTGAATTCCAAAAAATTAACATATTCATTTACTGATATATAGAAGCTCATTACACGCAACCCCTATTGCAACACTATGGGCTTTATATTCCAGCTCTTAATGCTAGTCATTGCGCTCGGGCGGTACAACCATCACTCTGCGCATAGTTCTCTCGCTCGAATACTATGTGCGCTATTGGACGGGTAGTGATAAGTGACGCATTGCTATCGACGAGACTACGGAGATATCTCGATGTGTGAGTTTATAGAGTACTCTATTAACTGGGCTACTTTCTAGACCTTTCATCTTCGTGTACGGTATATTTCTATCCTATTAATGAGCGAAACTAAAAAGTTCATTTATTTCCACTTCACACTATATATTAAATCTGAGTAAAGTAGTCAACATTGTATTTCACATAATTACAACATGGTGAGTCGTATGTTTATTGCATTTTTTTTGTTAGTGAGTCGATCTATCATATTCAATATATATTTCCCGCTCCAAAACGCGTCATACATTTCTCTTCGAACTCCATGATTTAGATCTCTCTCTCATGTGAATATGACTGAGTGTCAATACATTACCCACTGAGATTCATTCATCAAGATGAGAATTATGTAGTGATATGCTCAATATTCTAAATCCGCAATGTAATGTTTGATTGTCTGTGAAAGTGTCTCAAATATTTATCTTAAATTATATATATACTTTAAGTAGTTAATGTTATCAGCAACTCTAATGATAATAACATGCAGTAACAATATGGTGTTTGTAACCCCGCAATTCATAATATGTATTTTTATAAATTAAATTATTTTCACTAAAAATTATTGATTACAGAATAAATTCATTAAAAATCTGAGTTATATATGCGGAAAGTCAAAATAAATGATTATTAGCTAGCTCTATCCAATTCTCATTTATTGTGACTACTGAATATATTGTAAGTAGGTAGTGAGTTAAGTAAACGAAAAGTACAAAATTTAAATTTTGAAAAGTCTGAATATATGTTGAAGTATAAGTATATATAAATATATTTGGTTATATCTGTCTATATGATATATGCCTATAATATGCTAGCTATTTTTATGAAATCAAGGTAATAAATATATATATATATATAATTAACTATATATATATATATATAATTATATATATATTATTAATATACAATATATGGTATACGCATTACTGATATATCTAGGTAGTCTGTGAAAAAGATTGGCGTACATGAGTATGAAAAATATAGCCGTATGGCTACACCTCTTGTGTATCTAATTGTATAAACGCTTGACCTAATATTATATATTGTATACACATCGATACTGAACTTTTTTGTGCTTTAAACTCTCATATTATGAGCACTTGTGAATATATAGGTATTAATTCTCCGTATAGTAGTAGGTACTAATGTCGTGACATCCTCTGATATAATATTATCATGTAGTATGTTAGGTGACAAACCTATGTATTTTTATTTAGTGATTTTTACTTACAATTGGTACGTAATACTTCATATTGATTTAGGATCATTTATACGATAAATAATAAGATAAAAAGATATATAATATATATATATAATGTAAGGTGAAGCTGCTACTTACCGTCTACGATAACAATTTAATTTCACTTTGTGATAAACTTCGATGCTATAATTGCACTATAGATTTTTAATTAGTATAAGTGATAAATATTAAGAAGTTACTGGATTGATTTTTATGACTCGTCTGAGAGTAATAATATTAAATGATAGTTGCCTTTATTTAAGTAATTGATTTATTTAGTAATTTCTTATAAATTGTAATTTAAATATATAAAAATATTGAAAATACAAGAAATATGCATAGACATATATATTTTAACAAAAAGAGGTTGTAAGTTTAATATCAAATATAGTCAATAATTTATTGAGAAAAATAGCAGAATATTTCAACCTACACTTGGTCCTCCTTCAGCTGGCTATAAACTAAATTAAATTATAATAAAAAAACATAAAATAAATTTTAAAATTATCTCAAAGTTTTGGTTTTAATTTTGAAAAAAGGCGAGGAGTTAAGAATTTTGTTAATGATCGGATCGATTTTGTCATTTTTCTTTGTATATTATATTAGTGGAATTTTTATGCAAAATAGGATTTCGGCAAATCTTTTAGTGAAGTTTGTCATGGTTTAATAATGGGTGTCATGTGGTCGATGTTAATGTTATGGTTATGGGTATAGATCTATGTATGGTGAGGGCAGAGTTTGGATTGTCTGTAAGAAGATCATATTTTGTGTTGGTAGTTACGGCGGGTGAAGTCATGTGTTTCTCCACTGTATATGCTGTTACAGTGGGCACAAGGTATTTTAAAATACACATGAGAAGTAAGGTGTTGGTATGAGATTTTTGGTTTAAAAATATTTTGAAAGGAAGAAGACTTGAAGATAAGGTAAGGATAGTTTTAGTAATAAAAATTGAGAAGACGAAGGTAAAGGAAGGTAGGAAGTATGTGTATTATCACGAGGAGGTTGGAAGGTATAAAGTTATTCTTCGCCTTACGGAGAGCATTGGTGATAATGTGTTGAGGATAGGATAGTTAACGAAAGGTGAAGTGATAAAATTAAATTCATTTTGGAGGTAGGGGGGGAGAACAAATTCTTAAAACTCTAAGAATAATAAGGATAAGGCACCAATTTTAGTGTTAAGAGAATGGGAAGAAAACCAGTGTATATAGGATGGGTTAGAAGTGGGTTTTCTATAGACCTTACCAACATATGTTATGGTGGTCGGACCAAATTAAAAGAGTGTCTAAAAAGGGTAAAGGTGTTAGTTGCATGTTCTTTAGTAAATGTAATATTTAGGGTGGATGTATTAATGAAAATGAGGATATCAATAGGTGTTAGTGTTAACAGGTACAGCTGCGAAAATATCATCCACATATCTGTACCAAAAAAGAGTTGTTAAGAAGAGGGTGGCTGTGAGAATGTAATAGATTTCTAAAAGTTCCATGAAAGATGTTGCAAGGATAGGGAAAAGGGGAGATCCCATACTTAGACCATGGTTTTGTTTGAAAAAGGAGTTGTTAAACTGAAAGTAATTGTGTTTAAGGGGGTAAATAGAATAAGTTGTTTGATGAGGATTAAAAGGTTGGTGAAAGAATGATGTATGATTTCATAATGAAACGTTCTATGGGGAGTGATGGTAAGAGCGAACAGGAACGAAGTGAAGAGTGAGACTGTAATGCGTGAGATAGCTAGAGTAGGTCGTGAGTAGTTGATCAGGGGTTTGTGAGTCGGTTCTAGAATAGAATAGTGTAGTACTCTAGTCTTTTTAAATGACCGAACTAATACAGATCATTCCTATACTCCCCCTCTTTATCACTAAATATTGAGGCGACTTTTGAGCGGCCCAGCTCCAGACTGCACTGTGAGTCTTCGAAATACCGCATCTCACACATAACTGCACTATCCGACATGTACCTCCACCAGTTTGAAAAGTGTACTCGCTCACGTGCCTCGACATCATATGATAAATTAGCTGACTAGCACGAATCTCTCCAGCCTCTGGCAAGATATGTATGTGACTGAGCTCGTGTGCTATTGATAAAAGACAGAGGTGTACTCGTGCTGAGTGCTCGTGATTCTAGTATAATATTATGATCGGTATATATATGACTCTCGGGTTGCTCTCTCTCGAGTATAGTGAGCTCGTGATGGCGCTTAGGTGCTTATGACTACTAGGTGTGAGCATTGAAAGACAGAGGTGCGACTTTAGCCTCCTCTTCTTACAGAAAGAGTTTGGATAATATTAACAGGAATATTTAGAGATATCTTAAATCTTCTAATTTTATCTTTATATGGCATTGTAAAGAACACTCTAACAGTAATCTTCTTTCCTTTCACTCTGATTCCACTGGATAACAAAATTTTTTTTTGTAATTGTTATTGCATATTTAAAGATAAATAGTATTAAAAAAGTTAAAACATTAAATTATTAAAAGAATAAAGAAATATATGTTAAAGAGAATAAATTATAAATTAAAAGGAATAAAATAAAAGACAAAGAAAAATAAAGAATATAAGAGATATTAATACTTTATGTACATAATAAAGAACAAAAAATAATAAGTAAATTAACAAAGAAGATAGCAAGTAAAAAATTGACAAACAAAAAAAATGATGACCTCCATTTAAATAAAGGAAGAAAAGGGAAAAAAAATGAAATTTTACTTTAAACCTTAGTGTAATCTTACTAATTTTTAGATCAGAAAAACGATTATGACAAAGAAAAATCTTTATTAGCTTTAGTTTCTGTGATATACAATAGGTGGAAATATGTTATTTTAATGGATTAAGAGAAAAACGATTATTTTTAATACATATCCAACAAACATGAAAGTGACATTTAAAACTTTTATAACATTACATTCTAAAATTTTAAATGAATGGATGAATACCTGCAGTGCGTTCGTAGGAGAATCCTTTGGATTTCATGATATCGCTTTTCTTTTGCTTGGCCTCTGAAATGAGTTCCGGAGCATCCCTACACCCAGGCCAACAGTAATCCGCAAGAATAGCTTTATTTCAATGGTCCAGATATCTTTGTTCATTACAGAAATATCTGATGAATCTTCTCCGTTTCATCACTGACTAGCTCCACAACCTAGAGGAAAAAAAGTCTTAGTGGGGAGGAGAAAATGGTTTAAGGACCATGTTCATCCGTGATTATGGTTGGTTTTCAGAGGTTACTTCAAACAAACTGGAGTGTAGTTATCACTCTTTGTTGCCTATAATTCTTGTATAACTAAACTCCCTTTAAGCTTCCCAAGCTGTCTTCCTCCCCTCCAACTCGGTCAAACCAATCCATACAATTGTAGAATTGTTGCCAACGAATGACCTTCTATTACCTTGCATACCAATATAGAAATTGTCTCATAACTACTTAAAAGCCTCTCCCTCCTGTTCATACCTTTGAAAAAAAATTATCAGGAACCCAGCTTTATTATAAAGTGAAAAAAAGAACATCTTTTTCGCGTTCCACGAGATCAGAACACATGTTCTCAATAAATCAGATTTCTTGTCAGCAGCTGTTTGTGTTAATGCGGTTCCTGTCCGAGTTGTCCAGCAATCATAAAAAGCAGCGTACGTAGTGTCCCTTTTCAATCTAAAGTACAGTGAGACATTGAATCCGTACAGATTTTCCACCTAATGTCCACCAATTTGATGACTCAAGGAGGGCCCCATGTTGCATAAAGTCTCATTCATGTCTGAACTGCATGACCAACAGGAAAAAGAAGACTGTGAAATCTATTAGTAATACTGCTTCAAAACTAATTGGAGATCTATGAATATGCTCCATTCAGATGGATTCATGGCTCATAATAAAACTTTTCATCAATCATTAACCTCCAGCAAATATAGCCCTGATTGTTTTCCTCTCAAAAAGAAAGCAATCCCATTACAGTCTATTGCGTGAGACCCTACATCACATTGGAAAATCCCATCTTAATATTGACCCTAGAAGTTTTGCCTTCTCATTTGAACAATCAAGTCCAATGAATCACTCAATTCCGCTTGACTCAGTCGGTGCGGTGAATCATCGTTTACCTCAAAATCTTGTTCATCGGGAAAGCTTGTTGGGTTCTTCTTTCTCCACAGCTGTTTTCATTTTCAACTTCAAGCCTCATAATGTTGAGTGAGTAGTATACTGGTCCTATCTGATGTGATATCACAAAAGGCAATGGAAATTCGATATTAACTGTTCCTCTTCTTCTTCATTACAATCCTGCCTTATAGGTGGGAGTCAAACAAATAGCAGCATCTGTGTGGTTGGCAGTCCCATCAAACCATAGCACAGCAATAACCAGGCATCGCGTTTTATTTTTAGCATGCTTAATGTATAACTGGGGAGGCAAGATCTTTGTATATTTATGTGAATCCTACTCTTATCCTGGTCCACCTTATACCAAATAATGCTATAGAGCTTCACAGAGGTTTCTATTATTTTCTGTAACGAAAATTTATTCACCACATAAATAACAAAAAATTAGCCCACTAAAATAACACATTTCGTTCCATTTTGACTGTAACAAATTGTACACTTCAAACGCATCAAAACCAGAATCTGAAAAAAAACATAAGCAATATGAAACTTAATAATCGATTAAGATTATGTCATAACCCTAAAATTATGGGATAGTTCAGGTATGTCAGTTGAGAAGTTTGACAACTCCCAAAAACCAAATTTTTGCCCATTACATAAATGTAGACTCTAAAAAAATAACGTCACTGTTGTCCAAAGAAAACCCAATCAATAACATTTTTTTATGGGATTTTTGAGTTCAGCAGTTAAATACATAAAATACGCTTAATTTTAGCCCGCGAAACAATTTTCATGTTACAGTGTTAGATAGTACTCTTAAAAAGTGGATTATAGACATTTACTCCAAGATTCAAAGTTTTTTGTTAAAATTTTTTTACAGTAGTTCATAATCGAATAACCTGTGTTCCCAAGAAAATAAAGAGGAAAGTGCTTTAAAAGATTCACATGCATCTCGTTCAGTCTCACCCATCACTTCAGCGAATCCAGCGTCCTTCATCAGCATCCTTATTTGAGGACCATCAAATATATTCCAGCAGTTAATTAGGCATCACTAACCTGTGGAAATTTTCTTGCAAAAAAAAGAAATGCTTTGGACTGTCTCCTTTAATGCCCTTATAAAAACTGTCATTAATCCCATTGGGGAATAAAATTTATAACGTGGACGATTAGTATTAATATGACATATTGAACCAGGAATCAAAGACTGTCGATACTGCCATTCCTGTTGGCTTTAAGTCTTGTCACGCTCTGCTATCCCATAAAAACTTCCAAAATAATTTGAAGTTCAAAACCAATCACTGCACAAGTTCCGAAATCAGCAACCACAAATTTCAAAGTTAAATCTAAAAACTATTCTTTATGAACTAAATCCGAAAACTAGTATCTACAATTAATTCAAACTCGAAACGAGTAATTCTGAAATAAATCCAAACCTGAGACTAAGTAAATCCGAAATAAATCCAAATCTGAAAGTAAGTAAATCTGAAATAAATCTAAATCTGAAAACAACTAAGTATTTCTCCTCGCTTGACAACAATGTCTATTTTTTCATAAGTAGTTATCATTCAAAAGTAACTGCCACAATATAAATCTTAATTGAAAGAGGTGCAACTCGAACATATACTGCTTATTTCCATATGTAAAGAGAACACCTTAAACTTCTTGTGAAGAGTCATAAAAATTTTCATTTCTTCTGTGTTTAGAGCAAACCCTAAAACTTCTATTAATCCACTGATATTTTTCAATATACAAGCATATTTTCGTGAACGGCGAAAAATTTTCGAAACTCACTCTACTACAGTACATAAATGTAGTCTTACCAGTAACTGTTATTCAGAATGTCTTGAACACATACCTGGCTGACTCTTTCATAGACCCAAAATCTCTGGTCAATAGTGCATCGGCTGATTTAAAGGATAAGCTGTTCTAATCTGAATTGAAGCGATGTATATGAAAACGGCTATTTCTTCGAATCATATCGTTTCCTTCAACTTTTTCCAGATTAACAGGTCTTAGTATGTTACCTCTTGGCATGGAAACTGGCGTCTCAGAAGAAAATCAGATAAAACACATGGATGCTTGTTTTTCTGTTACCTCTTAAACGAAATCTAAATAAACAATAAAAACCATGCAGAGATACTCATTATCTAAAATAATGATTAAAATTAGTAAAATAACAATATTAAAAAATTTTACAAAGTAAGTCATGAGCAAAACAATAACAATCTCATATGATCCAGTACTTCTCGCCCCACTCTGCATCGTATATCAAAGTAGTGAATTAATTTGCCCGAACTCCATCTTCTTAGTTTTCAACACATTCTTGCAGCAAAAATAAGCATTATTAGCTTGCTTTCACAAATAACGTTATTTGATGCTTCCAGCAATTATTACTTGCCCCACATATTTTAAAACAAAACCTATTGATTATTTTTACATTTTTCGTATTAACTTCTAAATCCTTATATTAATATATATAATATATAATATGTATAATAATATTATATATATATATATATAATATTAATATATTATATAAATAATATATAATATAATATATCATTATTAATATATATATAATAATTATAATATATTATATAGTAATATATATATATAAATATAATAGTATAATATAATATATATAATATATAATATAGTAATATATAAATAATATTAATATATATATATATATATATATATATATATAATATATATATATATATATATATATATATATAAATATATATATATAATATATATATATATATATAATATATATATAAAATATTATTGACCATAAAATGCACTGTAAAAACAATTGCAACATTTGACTGTTAATTACAGCAAAACAAAAAAACAAAATTCACTGATAACAACTATATTCACTGACACTTAGGAAGTTAAATATGATACCTAATGTAATTTACAAACACGTTCGAACAGGAAAGATCAGCTTCATATATGCAAAAACATATCGGATATCAAGCTACATCAAAAAGTCTTAAATACCAATTATGTCTATACCATGATGGAATAAGATATGCAATCCATCAAATGTGGCATGCACATAAAATTTGATCCTTAAAAACTCTAAATAGTTGATAAATCGAATGCCCAATAATATTTCTCTAATGTAATGAAATATATTTCATAAAAAAATAATAAAATCTAGCAAATTTCTACTTTTAAAGAGAAAAACGGTCATAGAAAAAAATGACCTGATCGCAAAACGTTAATAGAATTCAGAATTCAGCGCTATTAAAAACAAAGAATTACTTGAAAAAAACCTGACAGCAAATTTGTCGCAGAACCATATAGTAAATTTTTTTTCTTCAAACCAAACGACCAGGTCCTAAACTGAAACGTAACCTATTACTATATTATATATATATAATATATAAGATTATATATATTATATATAATAATATATATATATCTATATATATATAATTATACAATTATATATAATATATATATATATAATATATAATATATATATATAACTAATATATATATATATATATATATATATACGTAGATGTGGCAACTTATTTTTCGTCTTCTTGCATGGCGAGGAAAAATATATAAAAAAAATCGATTGTCGAAAAAATATCGGATTTTTCTACACGATCTTAATTTATACAATTACCCTCCCTTTCCCAAAAGTTCAATATGTTCCATCACTCTCCTCGTACTATTAAAATGAACACTTATTTCTTTCGAACTCTGAAGCCGCAAACTTCCTCCTCTAAACGAGGACTCATGCAACTCATTAATCTACACCAGTCTCATTCTCTCTCTCTTTTCAACTCTTTAATCCCAAACTTAACCGCTATGATCAATCTTGGCAAAGTCTGGATCAAATTTTTCCCTTTTATTTTCCTACTTAAATATATATATATATATATATATAGTAATATATATAATATATATATATATATATATATATATATATATTATATATATATATATACTATTATATATAGATATATATAGATATAATAAGTATATAATAATATATAAAATATAAAAATATTATAATAATATATATAATATATATATATATAATAATATATAATATGTATATATAATATATTATATAATATATATTATATATATATATAATATAATATATATATATAAATATAATAATATTAAAATGTATATATATATATTATAAATATATTATATATATATATATATATATATATAATATATATATACTATATATATATAATATATAATAAATATACTAATATATATATACTAATATATATATATATATAATAGTATATATATATATATATAACTTGATCTTAAATCTACGTATCGCGACACTGCCTTTTCATGTTCTACGTAAGTGATAAACGGTCTCAGAACAACACTAGTCACGGATAAAATTCAACAGCAACACATCTTCAGCTGAGCAATGGTAACATTTGGTATTGCGCTCTTGTAAATCATACCTCCGATGACCAACCATAATAGATACCTTCAATATTAAATAATATATATATATAATACTATATAGATATATATATATATACATATATATATATATATATATATATATATAATAATTCAAATTATATATATATATATATATATATATATATTATAATAATATATAGTATGTTACTCAAGCCCTTTTAATTAATAGCAATAAATAAATATGTTTAATATCATCTTAAAATCCCACATGGAACCATTTCTTACAAATAACAAGACACACGGAACATTAAATGCAGTCAGCAATTATCAAAATCCCTAGTCCGAATATCTCACCTAATAACTCCAGCTATCAAAAATTGTCCCTAATAAATTTATTCCGCATTTCATAAAATTTCCCAGTCTAAATAAATTATAAATTAAGAAAGATGGAAATTCAATCCATTTCACAGATTACCAGAGCTTTTAACTTAGTTAAAATAAGACAAATAATTTAGAATAATCAAGATATATTATATATATTATTATTATTAGATAGATATATTATCAGAGAATGATAGAATAGATTTACTGATATTATAGAGATAGATAGATTTGATAGATAGATAGATAGAGATATAGACTAGAAGAGAAGATAGATAGATAATACTATATTGATAAGAATAGTAATATAAAGTAGATAATAGATAGATGATACTGATAGGTAGATCTGGCGGCCCCTGCCCACCTGAAGGGAGGCCACACGGCGTCCAAAGGTCGCCACCAGCACCGGGCGCCACATGGTAAGAGAGAGGATTATGAGAAAAAGGCCACGGGGCGCTCGAAGCGGGACCTTGTTCACGAATAAGCCCGCTATGTAGCGGAATAGGTGAGCATTGGGCAAGGTGAGGAGTTGACGTGTCTTTTGGAGAAATCTAGGGGATATGGCAGGAGGCGCGGTGGGAGGACCCGAGCCACGCACGAGGCCATGGTGCCGCCTGACAGCGTCTCTCTAGGGGGAAAGGTTGGAGGTGGATGGAAGAAAGGTATGTGGCGCGGGAAAAGGGGGTTGAGTGAGATTAGGAAATCCAGGCACCGAGTCAGAGGGGCGGAAGAGATATGGAAGTGGGTTAATAGAAGGAGCTGGTGAAGAGAAGGGATGGGAGTCAGCGAGGGAGGCAGAGAAGTTGGCGACAAGGGGGGGTGGGGACGGGCTTCTGATAGAAATGGAGAGGACACACCAGCTCCAGAG
>JABUQX010101174.1:37500-39669 GCA_015478945.1 Trachelipus rathkii | reverse complement strand
ATATATATATATATATATATATATATATATATATATATATATATAAATATATATATATATATATATATATATATATATATATATATATATATATATATATATATATATATATATATATATATATATATATATATATATATATATATATATATAGTATATATATATATATATATATATATATATATATATATATATATATATATATATATATATATATATATATATATATATTTATTAATATGCAGTAAATTTGAAAAAGGAAGAACTCGGATAAAATTGGAAATGGTAGCGGTGAAAACGAAGAACATACCAATAATTCAACTAAGACTACACAAGAGGCAATCCCTCCTACTTCGCATATTTCGCATGATGAAGAACCCACACCCAGGCCCAGCACCTCGACGAGTCAAGATATGGGTCCAGATTTCGGAGCTAGCGTTTCAGTAGATGACAGTCACGAAAATGACATTGGTAGATACGTTGGACATTCATCTATGATTTCGACTGAGAAAAAGAAACAGTTACTGAAAGAGTGTTGGATTCCACCTAAGACCTATAATTTTTTGGAAGATGCTACCCACTTAAAGAGGAAATTCAATTATGAATGGTTGGAGACATATTCACCTTGGCTGACATACTCCAGGCGCCTAAAGGGAGCATTTTGCAAGTTTTGTATTTTATTTCCACCAAATAAAAGTTCGTTCAGAGGGGGTCCTAGGCTCTTTAACAATAAGACCTTTCACTAAATATAAAGATGTTCATGCGGTTTGTAAGGGACATACAAACACAGAGTGGTATAAAACTGCTGTTGAAGCTGCAAGATTGTTCCTACAGGACGTGCCGGTAGACATCCAAATTAACCAGCATTCTAAGAAAATCATAGAAGAAAATAAAAAAATATTATCCTCAATAATTTCATGTGTGACATTTTCTTGTACGCGCGATTTACCGCTTCGGGGTAAGCATCATGATGAGGGAGTGTTGCAAGATTTGTGCCGCTTACGAATAGATGCCGGAGATCAGTCATTGAAAAGCCATTTTGAAAAGGGGAAGAAAAATGCCACATACCAATCAGTTCAGATTCAGAATGAGATCATTTCTCTATGTGGTACTACTATAAAGGAAAGCATCGTTAATAAGGTAAAGGAAGCGTGCACGTATAGCTTACTAGCAGATGAAACCGCTGATATTTCTGGAAAGGAACAATTTCCATAGTGTTGCGCTATTTCGACAAAGAGTCCGATGAAGTCAAAGAGGAATTTATTGGCTTTGTAGAACTGAAAGCGCTTGACGCAAAAACCATTGCGAAAGCCATTGACGATTTTGTCACGACCGAAGAACTGGATCCCGAGAAATGCGTGGGCTTGGGTTTCGATGGCTGTTCTACGATGTCTGGCAAAGAAGGAGGTGTCCAAGCAATATTGAGGAAAAAGTATAAAAAAGCATTGTTCTTTCATTGCTCTTCACACAAACTAAATCTAGTAGTAAATGATTTGAACACAATACCAGAAATCCGCAATACTGTGGGAACTATAAAGGACATTATTACGTTTTTTCGCGAGACGGTCTTGAGAAAAAAATTAATGCCAAACATCCCAAGCCTATGCCAGACCAGATGGTCTGAACAACACAAGTGCATCAGAGTGTTTAAGGAGCACTTTGTACGAATGATGCAAGCATTAGAAATCCTTTCCATTGAAGGAAATACCGCCACAAGAAAAAGCGCTTTTCAGTTGCATTCAGCGGTATGTAAGTCGTCATTCATCATGGCTATGATATTGATCGCGAAATACTCTGCGATGTTAGAGCCAGTTGTAAATGCTCTCCAATCTAAGACCTTGGATATCGTCAAAACCTCGCAGCACATTCAACATATTGTGGAAATGGTTAGGAGCCATCGGAAAGGTGAAGAAAAAATCATCGATGAAGTGTTAAAAGAAGCTAATCAAATCGCCGAGCAACTGGGACTTGATCTGAATATACCACGGATTTTTGGTAGGCAGCAGTACCGCAGCAACCATCCAGCAACAAATCCCACGGAGTTCTGGAGAAGATCCTTAATAACTCCGTATCTGGATTTTATAACTTCTTCTTTGGAATTACGGTTTTCTACTGAAAATACACCTGCTTATGCATTGACATATCTACATCCTTTCCACATGCTACTCA
>JABUQX010101174.1:2500-10000 GCA_015478945.1 Trachelipus rathkii | reverse complement strand
ATATATATATATATATATATATATATATATATTATATATATATATATTATATATATATATTATATTATATATATATATATATATAGTATATATATATATATAATAATATATATAGATATATATATATATATATATATATATTCTATTGTAAGCAAATATATGAACTGAACTAAATATTCAAAATTTAAATCGAGTGTTCGCCATAATTCATATCTTTGTTACCAGGGTGCGAGACGGGGACCCACTCAAATGCACCCCACCAAGCCTCTTCCCCATCCTACGACCTTAATTGAAAGAGATTTACAAAGGATTATCATACTTTTTGCACTAGTTATTGAAATTGTAAATAAAGCAGGTTGATGCTGAAGAACATCAATTTACGCATTTTCTTTGCTGAGAGTCTGTTTTCTCGTTCATTCAAATATTCTACCAGCATTAAATTGCTAATACTCTCTCACTTTGGAACCTAGTTGAAGGACAGGCCAAATATTTCCTTGCAGTTTACTTAGCGTGCAGGGTAAACATTTTTGCTTTAACTTTCCACAACTGATAGTATCTAGGTCGTTGTTCTTGGTCGATAGTTTTCAAATCTTTTGCACTACATCTTTTGGTAATGCGTATGTTTCTTCATTACTACTGGACTGTACAAATTCTTCCAGTGAATCTGTTATTGATTTACTTGTAGAAGGTGTTGGTTCTGTAGATTTCGTTATTTTCCTTTTAATGGGTGGCGAATTAAGTAGACTATTCGTGTTTTGAAGTTTTTCAACTACAAACCAGGTGACGATTGTAATTTTGTTCTAATATTGTCGTTACAAAAAAAACTTGCCGTTATAACGGGGATCTAAGTAAGTTGCATAGTATGAGTCATTAACTTAATTTCCACAGAACTAAAGCTTATTTTTAGCTCTAGTTTTATGACATCTTTCATTCGTTTTACAACCGTCATCATTTTTCAGTTGAAAATGGTTCAAAATTCTTCCTTAGCGCTGAGATTAAAGGGTATTACATCGGAGACAGAAAGCTGCTAGGGCGCTATTTTTCTTTTGCGATTCAATAATTCCTCGTAGTGACCTGTTGACTCAAATTGATGAACTTTCATGATGTGAGATCTCTTGAGTCGATCATTACACAGTTGAGTCGAGTCCCATGTCTTTCATTTAAAGTTTGCGTTTTGAGATTTATCTAAGGTATTTATTATAAAATTCTTTTATCAAAATCTCGACAATAAAATATCGGCGCAACATTCCGCAGGAAAAGGCGGTATGCGGGGAGCGAATCTTTAATAAATATGCGGATGCTCCTCGGTATGCGAATGGCGGATGCGGATGTTAACCTGGATCACTAATATAATATTATATATATATATATATATATATATTATATATATTATATTATATTAAATATATTATATATAGATTATATATATATATATATATATATATATTAGTAGATAATATCTAAGGGCAATTATAGGGATAGAAAGTCATCGGTATCGGTATCGGGTATCGGAGAGAGTATTTTGGTATCCGTTCTGGTTCGGTAATCGGGCAATGAAAAAATCTAAAGAACTTTTGCAAAAAAGTAACTAAAGTGAAATCACTAACTATATATACTATATAACTAACTATATAAATTCTCATGATTTTTCTGTTATATAGTATTCCTTTTGACTAATTAAAATATTAAGCTATAATATATATATATATATATATATATAATATATATATATATATATAGCGATTTGATCAGAAGAGAAAATGGGGAAGTTGGGCTAGAATATATATATATATATATATATATATATATATATATATATATATATATATTATATATATATATATATATATATATATATATATATTATATATATATAATATATATTATATATATTATATATATTATATAAGTTACCCATTTGTGATAAAAGTTTAGAGTTTTAAAAATATATTCAATTTTATATAATTTTTTTAAAATCTTTAAATTTTAGATAATTAGTAAACAAATAATAATTTCTAAATATTTGAATAAGACTACATTATATTTAAGAATTTAAAAACGTAATTGGCAAAATCTAATATGAAAAAGCATTTAGTGCCAAGATCAACATCTGCTGGGCACGTTATTTAGAGAGAGCATAAGAGCTCTCAAAATGAATTCTATTACTTAGTTTCCATTCTTCATGAAATAGGAAACGTTGGTCTGACTGGAGGGTGTAACATGCCCTTCGTTATAAAGGTCAAAGTACCCTCGAAAACATTAGTAAATAATTATATTTTAAGAATTTTACAAAAAATATTGGGAAGGTGTTCACAGTAATAATTTTAATATATATATATATATATATATATATATATATATATATATATATATATATATATATAATATATTAAATATTAATATATATATTATTATATAATATATATACTATATTATATATATAATATATATATATATATTATATATATATATATATGATATATAGGGCTATATATATATATATATCCTGTTATGTTTAAGACTCCGTCAGTTTTGATTTTTTTTTTTTAACATAGCTAGTATATGATATTAAGCAATGAATTTAAGTGGGGCGGGACATGATTTCAAAAGTTCGAAAATTATTTTAATATTTTTTATTAAAAAAAACATTTTATATTAAAAAAAAATTTCAAAAATGAAATATCTCGAAAGTACGACACTTTACAGAAAAACCAATTACATATTTGGAATCAGCATAGAAAGCTTATTACAAAAGTGGAAAATAAATAAAAATAAAAAAATTAATATCTCGAAAAGTAGACATTACATGCAAAAACCAATTACATATTTGAATCAGCATATAAAGCTTATTACAAAAATGTAAAAAAAACAATAACAATTAGTTGGCTCGAGCCGACGGGTGACAGAGGGGGGACGTTTTCCATACCCCGTAAGGAAGGAGGCGGAAGTTAACCTCCCGCAACACCCAAGATACCAAAGAGCGGGAAGGGGTTTCGGAGACCCTCCCGGAGGGGGGGGGAAATAATCCTACCCTGTCGTTTCCCCGGAAGGTCGAGATACCCCGACTCTGCATCTTTCGCGATTTTACCCTTGGTATCCTTTAGTTAAAAAAAAAAAAATTTAAACTGATGGAGTCGTAAAAAGTAACAGGTCCTATATATTTTTGAATCATGTCCTTCACCCCTCAAATTGATTTTCAGGATCATATACTAGAAATATATTAAAAAAAAACAACAAAATATCAAAACTGACTTAGTCGTAAAACATACAAGGTCATATATATACTATATATATCATATATATTTTTATAATATTTATTTTAATATATATATATATATATATATACAGTATTATATATATACTATAATAACTATATATTATATATATATTAAATATTTTCTAGAATATATATATATATATATATATATTATATATTGAATTTCCAAGACAATTTCCTTTGAGCTGCCAATTATGGTTTTTCGCAAAAATTATTATTATTATTATTATTATTATTATTATTATTATTATTATTATTATTATTATTATTATTTTATTATTATGATCATTATTCATTATTATTATTATATTTTATTATTATCAGATTTTCTATTATCATTATTATTATTTATTCTTAATATTCATTATATATATTTTAATTATATTTTTAATTATTTTTTTTATTAAGTATTTATTATTTTATTATTATTATTATTATGTATTATTATTATTATTATTAACAAATAATTGAATATTTCAACGCATGGCACATGAGCATTGATCAAAGAGGCTGTCCTCCCTAAGCCAGTGGTTCTCAACCTGTGGGGCGCGACCCCCAGGGGGGGCGCGAAATATCTTAAAGGGGGGCGCGAAGAAAAGTGAAAATCGATATAAAAAACTTTATTGAAACAAATGAAAAACAAAAACTAAAAGGTGATAGCAGAATAAAAAATGTTACTAAATAATATAATAAAAATTTTAAAATCCATTAGTTACAATGATTACATAATTACTATAATTATTACATGATTAATGAAAATTAAGGAAAAGAATAACAATTCTTTCTGAAAAAAATAAAAAATGTGAATAACAAAATTATTACGCCTAAACAATTAAACAATTTGCCTTTAAAACCATTTAAACATTCCGTTACAATATCTCTAAATTGTTGGTTTTTGCTTGTACTAGGGGAAGGGGTCCAAACATTTTGGAATAATTCAATTGCCATGTGGCTCGTCTTCCTACTTGAGTTCGCACAAAACAATAGGCCTTATATCAAGTGCTGAATAATCCATCACAAATCGAAACCATAAGACAAATCATAGATTAGATATACAATCCTTGTTGCCTTATCTGTAGTCTCGCCAAGCTGACATTAAGAAAAATTTGCGGCAAAGCTTCGACAAGTCTATTGCTCCATATCTTCAGACATATCGTTAATTCAAGTCCAACAGTAATCATTTGATAGCGGTATGCAACGTAGTTTTTTGGCAAAATTATCTCCAAACATAGTTTCCACAATTTCAATTGCAGCTGGAAGAATAAGTTGTTCTCCAATGGTGTGAGGTTTTTTGCACCTTGCTATTTTATATGCAACTTTGTAAGAAACTAGTAAAGCTTTTTCATTTACAGACAAAGAATTTTGAATATTTGATTTTCGCTTTTCAAAAGATTTTTGTTTAGCAATAAAAAATTCACGAGGTTTGTTAACATACTCCCTATGAAGTGTTTCCAAATGCCGTTTAAGTTTGTCTGGCTTCATGCTATCAGCCGCCAAAATTTTTGAACAAATAACACACAGAGGCCTTTCTTGGCCATTCATTTCGGTGTCTATAAATCCAAAATTTATATATTCTTCAGCATATTTTCTAGATTTCAATTTTGAAGCTACACACTTGTTTGCTATTGCTGAGGTTGAGGCTTCACAATAGTCAGATTCCCGCTTACGTCCAATTAAATATTTATCCATGCTTCTTCACTACACTAAAAAATTATTCTTTTCAAAAGGGAACCTAAACGACGAATATTATAATAAAATGGCACATTAACTACTTTCGAGTGTGTCACAATGCTACTGAAACTTGAGAACGGTATAAATTTAAGACATTGTTATGTCGTATCTTGTTCGGAAACATGCCAAACGCATGATGTTCATTTTTAGCGCTTACAATTGATTTTAATTTTAAATAAACATTTTGAATAAATCCAAATTATAATAATATAATTGGAAAAGTGGCTGATAATTTTCAAATACCCAAAAAATTATATCTATCTATTTATCTATCTATCTATCTATCTATCTATCTATCTATCTATCTATCTATCTATCTATCTATCTATCTATCTATCTATCTATCTATCTATCTATCTATATCTATCTAACTATATATTATATATATATAGTATATATATATATATATATAAGATATATATATATATATATATATATAATATATATATATATATAGATTATATATATATATATTTATATATTATATATATATATATATGTATACTATATATATATAATATATATAAATATATATATATATATATATATATATATAATATATACTATATATATATATATATATATATATATATTATATATATATATATTATATATATATTTAAAGCTCGCCTTGTTTGCTGCTTAACAAAAATATATATTTCCAAAACCAAGAAAGTCTCTAAACCAGGGTGTAAAATACAGAGAGACAAGAAATATCCGGCGCTTAATAATTTTTATGCCCCGACCTGTTTGACATTAATAATTATTTTTTTTATTTTTACTTATTATTTTACTTTTTTTCTTTTTGACTTATTATTTTTTTCGGAAGAGAAACCATTATATAAATTAGTATATTATATATAGTATATATATATATATATTATATATATATATATATATAATATATATATATATATTTTTCGGATGATATATATATATATATATATATATATATATATATATTATATTTTATTCTTCCAAGCATAAGGAATTGGATAATGTGCAAGGGGAAATACGCTTCAAAAAAAATTAATCATCTTAAAAAGCAACTAAAAGGCCAGCAGTCAATATTGCAGCATACACATAAACAAAATAGCTCCATTGTTCGAGCAAGCTATGAGGTTTCTGAATTAATAGCAAAGGCTCTGAAACCACATTCAGAAGGATAATTCCTAAAAGAATGCTTAGTGACCTCAGCAAAAGTTTTAACTCCAGATAAAGTAAAATTATTCGAAAGCATCAGTTTATCACGAAAAACAGTGTCTGGTCGCATCTGTGAAATGGCTAATGACATTGAGCTAACTTTGAAGAAAGCAGCAGCGTCATTTAAATTCTATTCTTTGGCTGTTGATGAAACCCTAGACATCACGAGTACAGCACAGTTGGCAATTTTTATTCGTGGAGTTGATTCTGACTTCCATATCAGAGAGAAACTGCTTTGCTTGAAATCTATGCATGGAAGTACAACGGGTAAAGAAATTTTTTCCAATGTAAAGTCTGCAATTATTGATTATGAATTATCCTTTGAAAAGCTAATTGGTATTGCCACTGATGGTGCACCATCAATGGTAGGAACTCAAAAAGGTCTTGTTGCTTTGATTAAAAAGGAACTGGAAGAGAGGCACGTTGATAATAACTCACTTGTATTTCATTGTATAATTCACCAACAAAATTTGTGTGCCGTGTCCTTGAAAATGACAAATGCGATGTCTATTGTTGTGAAATGTATTAATTTCATTAAAAGTAAAGGTCTAAATAACAGGCAGTTTAGAGAGTTTTTATTAGATCTTGAAGCATGTTATGGAAATTTGTTATATTATTGTGAAGTTCGTTGGCTGTCAAAAGGTTCTATGCTCAAAAGATTTTATGAGCTCAGAAATGAAATCATGATATTCATGGACATGAAAAATATTCCCATCCATGAGCTGGAGAAGGAAGAGTGATTTGGCATTTCTTGTGGACATCACTCAGCATTTGAAAAACTTAAACGTGAAATTACAGGGACCAGATTTATTGATTACTTCGCTTTATACATCAATTAAATCTTTTCAGTCCATGTTACAACTGTGGATGGCGCAGCTAAAGAAAACTAATCTAACCCATTTTCCAACATTACATGGAAGAAAACCAGTTTCAACAGTGGCGTATTCCGAGGCCTGCTCACTTCTCTATGATGAATTTGAAAAAAGGTTTATTGATCTTAAAAAGTTTCAAATTGAGCTTCAGATATTCGACGCCCCATTTAACGTAAGGTCAGAAGATGCACCTGATTCATTACAACTAGAACTAATTAACTTGCAGTGCGATAATGCATTGAAAGCTAAATTTAACTGTGTGACTCCTCTTCAGTTTTATAGTCTTTATTTAACCGAGCAGGAGTTCCCACTGCTACGAAATCATGCGCTAAAAGTTGTTTCATTATTTGGCACAACATATAAATGCGAACAGTTCTTTTCAAAATTAAAATTGACAAAGAATCCCCTTCGTGCAAG
>JABUQX010101173.1:10000-19493 GCA_015478945.1 Trachelipus rathkii | reverse complement strand
CTCTCTCTTAAGGAGGGAGATTTGTAGAAGTTGAGTTTGTAAAGAATTGAATTCACAAGGTTCAACGGACCCCACCCGGAAATTCTATCCAGATCAGCAGAATAGAATCGAAAGATTAAGACGAGAGGCAATCTAGAAGTAAAAGAAGGAGCAGCATTCGAAATGAAGTTGAAGAAGAGGTCGAGTCATTCGGCAATCAGTAATAGAGCTTAATGTGCAGGCTGATAAGATCATAATGAAAGTTAGGAATAAGTAGAGATAAAGACAGAACCCTGAGGAAACACCACTATTAACAGAAATGAAGAAGAAGTCCCCCACAAAACAGCCGATATGGAGCGATTTGAAAGAAAACTACGACATAAGTAAGAAAGAGAAGAAGGACCCAAGGAGGACTTGGAGAGCAGTGACGGGTGCCATACCCTGTCAAATGCTTTGATAGTCAAGCGCCACCACGCAAGTCTCCCCGTAGTTCCAAGGAGCGAATAAAACAGTAAGATAGGAAAGTATATCGCCAGTAGACTCGAGCGCCGAAAGCGTACTGGCGATCGGAAAGAAGTGAAGAGATTCCAGATGATCTAAGAAATGAGAGTGAGAAGAGTTTCAAAGATCTTAGATAGAATCAAGTAAGACTTATAGGCATAGTAGAAGGATCAGGCGGCTTCCTTTTTTCGGAATAAGGTTGGCAGTGCGTGCTTCCAACACTGAGGGAAAGTGTTAGTATGAGACATAGAGAATATGTTGAACGAGGGGCGGGGAGCACGAAGCACACTCCTCAAACTCGGGGAGGAATTGGCCATTCGGTTCACCCGCCTTCTACGTCGTAGATTCAGGAAGCCCATGCACCGCATCGAATGTAATCACAGCAAAGGCATAGGACACCTGAGAGGAGAAGGGAAGGATGAGGAATGCCAGAATCGCCCAGGGTTGATTAGAGGAAAATAGGAGGCCGATGAGATTGGCCATTTTCAGTTGAGAATTACAACAGAACCATCAGAGGAAAAGGGAGAAGACAGAATTTACAGAAGTTGTTAGAGTGATGTTTTTGGCAAGAGGCCAGAAAGATTTGTCAGTAGGAAACCAAGGAGGTTACGCACTTTCGTTTGAAAGCACGCTTTGCTCGTCGAAGAGTATCTAGCTGAATTTCTGGCAGAATGGAAATTAGCAAGAAGGTGATAGGAGAACGAGAATTTTTCCATGCCCGATACGGCACTGTGTCTAGCCTGCAATCGCCAGAGTAACAAGCACGATCGAACCCATGGATTATGAGGAGAGAAAGATTTAGTCGAAGAAGAATGAACCTGCTCATCCATCAACACGATTACAGCTCCCACCTATCGCATAAGTCGAAGCGTCACCAGAGACAAAGCCAGTCACTCCATTATAGTAAGCGTAGAAGCAACGCAATCCCCCACGGCCCGATCAAAGTGCCAGAAAAAAACGAGTAGGGCAGGATGGAGCTGTTGGAGCGGAGAAGTATTAAAATTAAGAGCTATAAGGTTGTGGTCAGATTTACCGATAGGAGCGAAAATGGTGTATTTAAAGAGAGAAGACTAGTGGTGAAAATAGGTCAAGTGTGTTCAAAATTGGTTAGGACGATCCGGAATTGTGTGGTTCTTTAATTAGTTGCCTCAGATCGTTGAGAATGCTGAACGATTCGGCCTCCTCCCCACCTAAAATCAGTATGAGAGGACCCCAAACCATTCAGTGTTTGTCTACATTGAAATCCCCTAAATAGAGGACCTCGACATTTTTGGAAGAGAAGATATAACAGTCTCGTGAGAGTAGTAAGAGTAATCAAAAAAGCGTGAAAGTCTGCTTCTTGTTAGAGAAAGTAGAGAAAGCACAAGCAATATGAGTTGAAGAAGAAGATTTAAGCACAGAACATCGAAGTTAAGGAGATTCAAGAATTCTCGAGACGTGTTATAGGAGTGTTATGTTTACATAGGCACATTATGCCACCCTTCAGACGAAATTATGAAATAAGTTATAGTTGGATATATTAAACGAGTTAGAGGATGAATTCTTAGCCATTTGGGTCTCAGACAAGAGCAAAAAATTAGGGTTAGAGTTAGAGAGGTGGTATTCCACGGATGCAAAGTTAGAGTGCAAGCCACGGATGTTAGTGAAGTCAAATGAAAGCCCGCGCCTGCGCAAATCCGCAATCATACACGCACACACAGTCACAACAACAAAAAAGAGCCCAACAGACAGAAACAAACAACAAAACAAGAAGAGAAACGGGATAAAGTTATCGTAAGCAAACCTAAATTTTAAAACCTGGAATTTTTAAAAAAATACGCTAAAACCTATATTTACAGTAAATATCTAAATTGAATAATCCAGAAAGTTCAAAAACACTCGCCACACTCACCCACTCTCAAAAAAATCTGCATTAATAAAGAAATCGTCCTTTTTGAAAGATAGGCTTAAAAAACTGTAATAAATTTTAATAACGGATATTCAAATACGTAAACGCCAAAAAACTAAGTTAAAAAGAGTCAGGAGAAAATAAAATAAAAAAAAAAAAACATACCTAGACTACTAAACTACGTATGCTTTTCAGCTGCCAATCCTAAAACTAACTATAAGTAAATCTAACCATAACAAAAAAGCTTCAAAATCAAAAATTAAAACGAATAACTTATCTTTAATAAGGATGATCCAATTCTTCAAATATTAAAACCATAATAGGTAACCACTGAAAACAGGCATCACTAATATACAAACACCACTTAATTAAAAAAAAAATAACCAAAACGATATAAACTACACACATTCCATTGGATCTCCGATTTGTGTATCTCTGATACTTTAAAGTTCAGACTGTAAGAAGTGCGATGGGTGCAAATGGGACCTACGTTTTAGAGCAAAATATTAAAGAATTGAAACAAGATTGGGAGAATACGAGAATGAAAATGCTCTTTGAAACAAGATGGTGCGATAGGCATGAAGCTGTTCAACTTTTTAAAGAAATGCTTACACCAATAGTAGCAGTTCTGGAGCATGTTGGTCAATTGCCAGGTGAACATTCAAAAAGAGCATTATTAATTTTATATAACATAGGAGCACCATCATTCATTCCATCTCTGGTTGTAACTTAAAAATTGTTGGGATTGACCTACAGTCTTTCAAAATACCTATCTTTAAGTGAAAATGCTAATTCAGAGTTTCACGAAATGTTCGAATCTTCGCTGGGACTGGCAGCTCATGAAATATTTGAATCTTGTCTGGAAGTGGCAACTCTTATAATAATCGAAATAATAGTACCAAGAACAGTTGGTCTCCAGAGGAGTCGACCCAATCCATCTTCTACAGATCCGGTGACGTACTATCGACTAGCAGTTTTTATACCATGCTTTGACGAAATGATTTCTTCCCTAGACAAAGTTTTTTACTCACCAGGACACAGTGCCACCTCTTCAGTACCTTATTCCAGCAAACTGTGACGTTTTATTTGACAAAGTTCAATCAACATTCGAATTCCACAGAAAGGACTTGATTGATTCTTCGAGATGAAGTCTTCCTGGGAGAGTGGGAATTATGGACTAAAGTGGAAAGGATCTCGAGAAAATACACTTAAGTGCCCTAGCCGAATGAGCCGAAAACTTGTTCCCAAATACAAACATAAGGTTGAAAATACTTGTTGTACTTACTGTTTCAACAGCTTCAGTTGGACGAGCTTTTCAAGACTGAAATTAGTTAAAATGTATTTGAAGAACAAAATAAATGAAAATATGCTGAATAGACTTGCTTTACTCTTCATTTATAGAAACTTGGCTTTAGAAATCACCAACGATCTAGTCATCGACCATTTTGCTGAATCTGGGGATGCATGATGTTTGCAGCTTGTTTTGTAAAGTCTAGTTAAAATTAAAACTGTTTTGTTGATAACTATTGTTTTCCTACTATTCCATTCCTACAACAGAATTAGAATTACGCAACCTATAACGGTTTTGTTAAGAATGCTGAAATTAAAAAAAGAAAATTACACTTCGTAAACAAATGATAGAGGTTATTTATTAACCAACGTTAAAATATTGATAAAATAAATTTTTATGATCTTTTATATTCGTGTAATAATAATTTTATATTTATGAAAAGTTGAAATTTTTCCCATCTCTTCTAATTCTATTTTACATATCTGTCGGTTCTCTCTAATACATTACATCTCGCATACAAATTGTAAGAAAAATTTAAAGCATCTCAATTTCCCTTTAAAACAAATTTTTATTATCCGGGATAAGGAGAGCGGCAGAATTTCCCCCCTCCCCCCCGGAAAAAAAATATTGCGTACGCCACTGCTTTCAGCTACTGATATGTGCTGGCCTAATTTAAAGCATTAAAGGAGGAGAAAACCTATAAAATCCTCTCTCTCTTTTACAACGAAAAGTTAACAAATATAGTTTGACCTACACACTACAGCGGCGATGCCCAACCCGTAGCTCACAAGCAACGTGTTGTCGCGTACGGTTTTAATGTGGATCGCGTATTCAGATTCATCACTTTTATTAAAAATAAAATAGCTTTAAAAATGATGATATATATATATATATATATATATATATATATTATATAGTATATATAAAAATATATATATATATATATATATATATATATATATATAATATTATATATATAGTATATATATTATATACTATATATATAGTGAAGTTGCATAATAACGTAAGAAAATCTATAGACTTTTCGAAGAGTTTTATTCAGAATAAAATTTTAATAAATATATGTAAGAACTAATTTTTTTTTTTTTTTTTTTTTTTTTTTTGCAATTATTCATAGGAAATATTGGAATCTTTTTTTTTATGTTCCCCATTTAGGGCTCGAGACGACGGGGGACAGAGGGTACCACCGGGAGGCCGAGAGACCCCGCACTCCTTGCCATCTTGCGGATTTACCCTATGGTATTCCTATTAGTGGAAAAAGAAATAATTTGAATTCTCTTTACACTATGGAGTACTTTCACTAAGGAATTCCATGGGGAAACCGCAAGATGGCAGGAGTCGGGGTCTCTCGGCCTCCCGGTGGACGACTGGGGGGACTTCGTCCCCTTTCTGTCCCCCCGTCGGCTAGAGCGCCCTAAATGGGGAACATAAGGAATAAGAATTTCTAAATATTTCCGATGAATATATGCATAAAAACCATGATTTTTAGGTTCTGCATATATTTATGAAACTTTTATTCTAAATTAAGTTCTTCGAAAAGTCTATTAGATTTCTTCAATTATTATGCACATTTCCCCGATATATATATATATATATATATTATATATGAATAATATATATATGATATAATATATATATTATATATATATATAATATATAGTATATTATATATATATATTAATATATATATATGATATATATATATATATAATATATATATATATATAAATTAATGATATTAGTTGTCGTTTAGAGCATATGCTCTTTCAGCCCAGTCGTCGATCCTATGTTGGCCCTCCCCCCCCCCCCCCCCCCCCCCCCCCCATTATTTTTAAATTCTTACTTGTCAGGATGATTAAACTCACTAAAAGACTTAGGCACACGCCTCTTACAGAGCATATATATATATAGTATATATATAGATTATATATATATATATATATACTATAATAGTATATATATATATATATATATAGTATATATATATATATTATATATTTAGTTGATATACTAAAAAAAGTTTATATATATAAATATATATATAATTATTATATATATATATATATATATCAGGCCGTAGCCAGGAATATTATTTCGGGAGGCTGCGACTTTGCGCATTAGTGTTTAGCAATATTCATAATGATAAGTGAAATTATTAAATAATTATATATATAATAATTATAAAGATAATATATAATAATATATAGTATATATATATAAGTGTAAGTAGATATATATATATATAGTATATATAGTATAGTATAAGATATATATAATATATAAATATATATATAGTAATATATATAAAAATAATAATATAATAATATTATATATATATATATATATATTATATATATTATATATATATATATATATATATATATATATATATTATATATATATATAATAATATATATATATATATAATATAATTTTTCATAGAATACACGTTTTATAAGGCCAATTTCAGTTTCCTTGCTTTTGGACTGAGGTCGATTCAAAATTATTTTCATTGCTGAACTACTGCTGCTGAGATCTCATGATTTGACCAGTAAAGCCAAGGACCTAGTAATGCGAATTCCTCTCCAACCACTATTCCTTAAATTACGTTTCAAGACTCTTAAGGTCGGAAAAAGTTATTTTCTACGTTGTGGTGAGATACAGGCAATACTACTAAGATATTCAGGAGAAGTAGCAATGTTAGGAAGCCTCCTCTTTCACACTTAGCCAAAGCCCCGATCGCAGTTTTTGGTTTTCATTTTCTAGCAGCCATTTACGTTGCCAGAGACACCACTCTCCTTTAGTGATCCTCGCCGAGGTCTGGAAGCGTCGACTTTATAAAAAGTATCTTTTTTAAGATAATGCTGTATAAGTACATTGCACTTTCCGGATAAAATATACTGAAGTAACATGATAGTAGGTTCATGCGAGAGAACGATCAGTCAACGAAAACATCAGATCATCAAATAAACGGAATAAAAGCTGAGATGCGGTAATATGATTCGGATTGCTGGTGTAGGACATTACAACGATGTTTCTGAACTTCGTAGTTCTTTGAATTGTTATTTCAATACCTAAGCTGTCGCATACATTTTTTAGCTTGTGTGAATATGGTTTTAAACTATGTGTCTGCATTTTGTCTATCTATTTCGAGAAGTTGAATAATGTCTTTCACTAAGTTTATTGCACTGACAATGTCCAAATGGAACCTCTGTAACTATTTTGACAAGGTGTAGAGTTTGTTATTTCAAGAAATTACCTTAAAACGAATAATGTTATTATAAAATTCAAATTATTGATTGAATTAACAATGAAGTAGCTTTCTGTGATAATACACCCAGGACATTCTTTTATTTCTTCAATGACGCAAGTATGGCCAAGAGTCTCTTTTAAAAAGAAAAACGACTTCATACCTTTCACACCATCTTGTCTCGCAACATCTTTTTGATCCTTCTTGTTATTTTGGTATACTAGAAAACTTTATTTTATCTTCAGAAGTTTTGTGAGCTCGGCTCGAATCGAAAAAAAAGCTGCATTATTTCCGAGAGAATCCTAAAGACGTTTCGAATGCCTAAATTTAGAAAAGAGTCTGAGAGACATAGATTTAAACAATTATTCCGAATAACATATTGCACTCCTCGGAATTCGCCTCTCATGGAAGAGGCTACATCATATCCTTGGCCTCTTAAATTTTCGAGTTTTAAACCATGATAGCCGAGTCTCTCCAAAATTACATTTGCCAATGCTTTCCCTGAGATATCATAAACCGGAACAAATGATAAAAAATCCTCTCTTAAAGTAAAAGGACTATCACCTCCATCACCACCAATCGCCTACCTTACACAAGGTGAAAACTGTTCTGTTTGGGAAATATCCGTTGTTCATCAAGCTAAGGCCTTGAAAAAAAAACTTGTATTTTTTAACTTCTTCACTATTTATCCTTTGTATAAAGCTGATTAAATGACTGTATGACTGTATGATTTCATTCTACATCATCGGACTCGTATACATTGAATTTTTGGACGATAGAACTAAGTAGTTCTTCAAAACCTGGTCACCTCTATTTGCTCGAAACCTAAGAAGGCTTCTAAAAATTTCCGTCATTTTCAGCTGGAGTTGATAATTCAGTACGTCCAGAGTCACTTTGAGCCCCTTAATGCAAAACCTTGCTGCCACATACAACGTATGTTTCAATTAATTGGTACAGAGTTTTTCTACTCTCCTTCACATTTTCTTATTTGTGTCCAGTGTTTGTTTATGCTTCGATTTTTTCTGAAAAGAGCTTCAAATATTATCTGTAAATATATAATATATATATATAAATATATATATATATATATATAATATAATATATATATATAATATATAATATAATCATATATATAATATATATATATATTATATATATATATATATATATTATATATATATATATATATAGTTATATATATATAAATAGTATATATACTATATATATATATTATAATATATAATATATATATATATATAGTATATATATAAGTATATATATATAGTATATATATATATATGTTTGTAGTTTGTTTTCTGCTGAAAAAATTTCAGTCGAAAATTTCGGGGGGGGCTGCAGCCCCCTCAGCCCCCCCCCTGGCTACGCCCCTGGATATATATAATTAATACTATATTATATATAACATAACCTAATATATATATATATATATATATATATATATATATAGTGTCTATATAGACATATATATATATAATATATATATACAGTGGATTACGTTCATTTTACAAAAAAATAAATCGAAACCATTTTCTTTAATTCAAATATTATCTAATATTTTATTTATCACTGACACTTTTAAATTTGTTTATATTTTGCACGAAGAAGGCTTTATATTTTTTATGTATTTTTTGATTTATGCTTCTATAATAAGGTTATTAACTAAAAGCAAGAAGATTTCAATCCTAATAAAAATAATAATAATAATAATAATAATAAATAATAATAATAATAATAATAATAATAATAATAATAATAATAATAATAATAATAATAATAATAATAATAATAATAATAATAATAATAATAATAATAATAATAATAATAATAATAATAATAATAATAATAATAATAATAATAAAAAATAATAATAATAATAATAATATTAATAATAATAATAATAATAATAATAATAATAATAATAATAAAATAATTAATAAATAATAAGAATAATAATAATAATAATACTAATATTTACAAAAAACTATTGCTATAATAATATAATAAGAATAATAAAAAAATAATAATAATAACAATAACAATAAAATAATAATAATAATAATAATAATAATAATAATAATAATAATAATAATAATAATAACAATAATATGATTTCAATTACTTGCTCTATTTTGTGCTACTATTTAATAATGAAAATATTCATTTGTTTAAAGATAAAATTCACACAGCATGAGTTCGTTTGTTTGCTCAAATATAAATTTAACTTCTAAAAGAACAATGAATGAGTTAAAGCCGTTAAGCTATTAATAAATTTTACCAGAAACGGCTGAGCCACCCAAATCACAAATGAAAACTATCGCATGATTCATTAACAGAATAAAAAACAACTAACTTTGTGCTATGATAAAACCTGAATAATATAAATAAATTGGGCAAGAAATGCCATACCACTCACCCCCACCCCTCCTCAAATTTTAAAAACCAAACATCATTCTTATCATCATCATTAACTGCCCCTTGGTTCTCCAGTACTGGGGCTAGGGTGGGCAAACATGCACCAGATATCCGAGGCATGCGTAAGCAT
>JABUQX010101173.1:5000-7500 GCA_015478945.1 Trachelipus rathkii | reverse complement strand
ATCGATAAAAGGAAGTAAAATTAGTCTCCTCTCCTAAAGAACAGGTTGAGGGTGTGAGCCAAAGTCACGTCGAAAATAAATATAGGTTAGTAGAGTAGACGCGGTAACACATTTTTTGAAAGTTAATGCTGGAATGTATGTCCCTTGCTAGACCGCAGACCGTCACGCGATTCATGAATCTCTAGCAATAATCTGACTCGCATGGCACCGGGTGACAGTAGGAAGCGCTGCTATTCAAGAGCGATCTGAGATATATAATCGGATGTGATTGAGGTGGAAGTGATACAGAATTACGATCCAGAATTTTAGCAGTAGAGAGAGCGTTCTGTAGGGGTGCACATGACGGACCTTTTGAGAGGAAGTCGTACGCAGAGTGCAGATAATCATTATTAAGGTGAATGCTCGTTATACATGAGTTGGAGCCTTCTAGCTGGACCACCCTTATATAAATTATAATATTTAATATATAATATTTAAATATATAATATTATATATATATATATAATTATATATATATATTATATTAATTAATATTAATATATATATTTATATATATATTATTATTTTATATATTATTATTATAATTATATATATCAATTATTATATATATATATTAATATATATAATATTATAATAATATTATAATTAGCCTATATATTACTTTGAAAAAGTGACTTCTCTTATCATGAATAATTCTTTTTGGAACGAAAGGCAGAGCAACCTTTTATTCTTTTAACAAATATAAATTGCATCTTATTATTTATATGTAATTATCTTAATATTAAATATTAGTGTATATACTTATACATAAAACATTATAAATTAAATATTAAATATAATATATATAATAATTCTCGAATACTAAATTAATAGGCTAAAAAAATAAAGTTTAAAAACTCGATAGGTCCTTCAGTTAAAATAAAAAAATTAAAATACTTATAATTCTTAATAAAAGAACTTTTTAAAATAAACAATAACAATCACATCAAATTAATAAATCACGTTATTGTTTAAAAAAAATAAACCATTGTAATTGATTGGTTTTTTAATCATGTATTTATTTTTTTTTACCATATATTTCATTTCTACTAGTTATTATACTATTATATATATATATATATATTCATTTATATTAATATATATATTATAAATTACTATCTATATTCTATTACTTCATATCTCTAATATATTATTAACATATTATATTTATAGTCTTAATTATATCCATTTAAATATATCTAGCGACATTTTTTACTAACTAATTTTTTCGGCTACTTATTTATGTCATTCTTTTTCTGTATTCTCTTTTACATTTAATATCTATTATGCCTATTGGACAATATCCTAGAATTTATTTCTAATTCTCTTTTAATCTTATTCCTCATAATTCTACTTTAGTTATCATATTTTTGATCTTTTATTATTATTTTTTGAGGCACTCATATATCTTTATGTCAAATTATCGACTATTTTTCTCTCTGCAATATCGATATTTATTAATATATATATATTATCTTTCTGTCGATAATCGAATTGTTGAAATGTGATCAATAAAAAATTATAAAGTATTTAAAATTAAATTTTATATTATTTGGAGAAGAATAGGAACTTGAAATTTGGTATTTATTTAAATTAGATAATATAAAAACAGCTTACTTACTAATTAATAATAATATATATCTAAAATTAAGATGCGCATATATATAAAGACAGGCGTATTACTACTCTCTATATTCTCATCTACTATTACTCTCTTCTCCTCTATCTCTCTTCTCTACTTCTACTCTTATCTACTATTAACTTCCATCTCATACTCTACTCTACTATTCTCTCTATTACTTATCTTCTTATCATCTTATTCTCTCTCTAATTCTGTATACTTATTAACATATATCTCTTATTTATCTTTAGCTTATCTTTTAATTACTATCTATATTCTATTATAATATATCTATTTATCTCTTTCCTCTCTCTCCATAATTAAAATATAATATATATTATTAATATATAATATATATTAAAATAATATAATTATGTAATTATATCATTATATTTATATATAATGATAATTAATATATATAATATTAATAAATATTAATAATATATAATATATATATATATATTTAATACTAATTTATATATATAATAGTATATCTATTTTATTATATACTAATATAGCTAATAATATTATTATATTTCTGTTATTATTTTACTAATATAATACTATTATAAATATATTTAATATATTATATTACTATATCTATATTATTATATATATATAATATATATATATTTATATATATATAATTTTATATCTATATATATATATATATTATATATATATTATATATATATATATAATTATTAATTAATATATATATATATTTATTATATATTATATATATATTATTAATTAATATATATATACTATATATATATAATCAGCGATGTACGCGTCGATTTCTTTTATATACTATGTTGAATTTTTTTTGTAAAACAC
>JABUQX010101172.1:0-35737 GCA_015478945.1 Trachelipus rathkii | reverse complement strand
TTGTTCATATCTTGAAATATAGACAAAAAAACGCATTCCAATCCATGAAAAGTACTACAAAAAGCAGGACCAAAACATTTAAATACTAGTTTTCAATATTGAAAAATTATACCACTATTCACTTGAACACTATCCTTTTTTAATATAGAAAACATCAATAATTATTATTATTATATTATATAAATATATATACTATATATATATATATAATATATATATATAAATATATATAATATATATATATATATATATATAATATATATATATATATATATTATATATATATATATATATATAATATACCGGTTATATAACTTATATTATATATAATATATATATATATATATATATATATTATATTAGTATTTATATATATATATAATATATATATATATATATAGATATTATAGTATATATAAATATTATAATATATATATATATATATATAATATATATAATATACCGTTTACGGGTAATTTAGAATCTGGGCAATTTCAGAATTTTTAGTTTTTAGTGTTTTACGAAAAAAAATAAAAGTTTTAAAAAAATAATTTTTTAATAAAAGTTGTAGCAGACTATCAGGGTGCAGTGAACTGCACAAAAAGTTTTTTAAAAAAAATATATAAATAACTAGATTTTTTATTTTTTCTTAAAAAATTTTTTTGTTAAATTTTGTTATTTTCAATTTATAAGGTCTGTGCACGCACACACACAGAACAAATTGTAAAATTTGATCACTTACTATTTGTATCCAGGTTTTAAGCTATGTATACATTTAAAAACATAGATAAGCACATTTCATAAAAAATTAAAATTTAACATTTAAAAACCCTGGGCAATTTCAGATTTTCCATTCTATTTTCCCCCCCCCACCCCCTCACCCTTGACTGGGGTGGACAATGGACTCAGTAACCACGGGAATCAACTCGGAGGCATCGAAACCCATAAAAAAAATACCCGAAAAACAACAAAAAACTAAAAGTAGCTAAAAAATTGCTAAGGTGCAGATTTAACAAAAAATCAGCTAAATCTGGCAATGCAGCTAATTTATCATTCCTACTTACTACTAACACGTTAGGAAGCTCAATTTCAGCTAGTGTCAACCAAAAATGGGTAAAATTTTTTTTTTTTTAGGTTTCTGAAATTGCCCCCCCAAAAAAAATTTTTTATTTCCTTCTTTTATAGACATTTTTTAAAAAAAGTATTATTTGATATTTTTGAATTCTTTACATTAAATGATTGCCAAATGCCTATATTTTATTATCGGATCTAGAACTAATTTCTGTAAGTGTTAGCTATAGGTTTTTAAGTTACAGTTACTTAAAAACCAAAAAAAAGGCCGAAAAATTCTGAAATTGCCCTGAATTATGAATTATATAAAAAATTATTATATATTTAGAATAGTCTATCATAGACATCTAAAAAAATATATTTATATAGAAATATATATATATTATATATATATAATATAGGCCAGCATCCGAAGAGCCAGCATGTAACTAGAAAACTATAAACATCTACAGGGAAAAAAAAATAACATTTTTATATTAATATTTAATTTCATCGATATTTACTTTAAAAAAAATTTATTTTATTATTAATATTTATTAATCAACACTTTATGAATTTTAAGAATCTTAGACCTCGCAAGTGGCACGCTGTGATTGACCTTGAATCTGCATTTAGGTTGACGAGAGCAAAGTTGCCAAATTACCATCTTTGTTTTTACGCCTTTTGGATGAAAATGTTATTCTTTTCTTTTATATTCTTTTTAGGGGGGTTTCGAGCCGACGAGAGACAGAGGGGGGACAAAGTCCCCCGTCGTCCCCAGCCGAGAAACCCCGACTCTACCATCTTTAATTTTACCTGTCGTGGTATTCTTTAGTGATAAAAGAAAAAAAAAATCAACATTGGCTTCTTCGTATTCTCAAAAAAACTAATTTTTCAAACATTTTTAACAATTTAATTTTTTTTAAAAGGCGTTTTTATTTTATTTTTTTTTAATTTCGGGGGTAAAAATGTGTCTTCCTGATTAATAAAATGATATTCATTTTCTGAAGCTGTTATAGTTTTTTAGTTACAGTGTGCCTTTCGGTATATACATATATTATACATATATATATATATATATTTATAAATATATTAAGATATATATATATATAATATAATATATATATATAATATATATATATATATATATATACTATATAAATATATATATATGATATATATATATAATATATATATATATAATATATATATATATTATATCCTTGTATGCATGCATTTGTTTCCAATACTGTTAATGTATTCTAAAAATAAAACAAATGCATAGCACATGAACTTTTGCTTATATAGCTATAGGAAAATTGAAACGTTGATAATCAGAACGACTATGATTTATCATTAAAAATAAAAATGCTATATACCTATGTAGCCTATGTATTGATAATTGAAAAAATATCAATATTTTTTTTCCATCCCTAGTGGAAGGTTTTTAGAGCTGAGTACTTAGCGTTAAAAACATATTTTTTTAAATTATGTATATTCCAAAATGGTCTTCCCAGTTATTTGGAGTATTTTTAGAATTATATAGCAGAACGGCTACAATCTCAGATTTTTATAAAAAACGCCGATACACAATCAAAAAAAATTATGAATACAATAGCAGATAGCGTAATTGATATCTTAACAAAAAGTTACGGCCTCGCAAAGTTTAAAAACTCCCAAAAGCTTTTCTTATACACCATCTGAATGAAACTTCATTTTTATCGCATTATCTATGTCTTGGGTGACTATAAGAAATAGCTAAGCAAATTTATAACACTTTAGGCCCAACAACCTAAAACAAAGGTAATAGTTGAGTTAACGGATTCTAAAAAAATATAATATTTTTTAAAATCAATCAATTTTTGAATATAAAATAATGGAAATAGAGACAGTAAAAAGCACATGGGCCTGTCGGATTGTCCCAGTCAAGCCAACATAACCAATCACCAAACATGTTCATACATATTCACAAAGGGGAGTTGAATTGCTAAGAGTCATACCCAAAATTTTGAGAATATTTTAAGATATACTCTAAAAAATCTAAATGAGAAGCTATAAAAAAAAAAGAAAATGCGTCGCTCTCTTAGGAAAAAAAGTTACGGCCTCCTAAAGTTATTAAAAAATCCCATTAGGATTTTCTCATAATTTTTTTTTTAAATCACAGATATATAGTAGCTAAAAAAAATTTTAATAATGAAGCTTAAAAAAAACGAAAATGATATGTCTTTAGGAAAAAGTTACCTCTCAAATTTTTAAAATTTTCCCAAAAGCTTTCTTATAAAAAAAAATTAGTGCGCCTCGTGCTCGTATTTAGGGCCATCCTAGTGTCAAGTGGATGATAAGATTTGTTGAGGCCTATACATAGATTTTCTCTGTGTATGCCTGCCTAACAAAACTTATAACCAGCTAGAGCGAGTCTTGGAAAATAAAAGTTATCTTGATGGATCTACAATTATTAGTAGAAAATTAGGATGTGCAGAGAGCTGTTACTTTCTTTCTCGACTTGTAATTGAGATTTTTCAGTTTCAATTCTCACTCTAGATTTGAGGTACACTGAATTTCATCAAAAGCAGGGGGTGCCACCCCTCTGCACTACTATTACCACCAAAGCACCCTATGGCTTGTCCAATAACTATAACATATAGAAACACCAGAGCCCTAAAACATGTTCATGGCAAATCCACAGAAGCACTCTAGGGCTTGTCAATAAACTTACAACTATATATTATTTTTTAAAAAAATTTTCAATTTATTTCGTAAATTTATTATATTTTCAGATATCTTCGTATATATTTCAATTTAATTACATATCAAAACTCTAATTAATTATAAAAAAAACTACACTCAACAAAACCAGACAAAATGTAAACAAAGAATAATCGATCATTAATGGCATTATCAGTCGACTTAAATATATTCAATTGCTACTGTAAACAGTAATCGATGGTTACAATATCGATTTTATTATAGAAAAGAATAGGAAACAATAATTGATGGTTACAATTTCGATTTTATTACAGAAAAATAATATTATCGATACCTACTCGTTCCCCAGAGCCAGGAAGAAGCCAAAGAAATCCAAAATGGAAAGTGTAAAAATAAATTTTTCACACAAATAAAGTGTGAAAACCGTCTTAATATCATAAATCAGGACATACCTTTTTTTCGTAGGAATATAATACAAAACATTAAGATATTCAAGAAAAAAGACAAATTGATTTATCGGGACAGTGAAAATGTCCCGACAAATCACGTGCTGTCCCGATCACGCAGGTGTGTATCGCTATGACAGTCCCGATAACGTAAGTAAGCTACACACACACATACACACACACACACAAATAAACTTCTAACATTAGCAAAGTTCCATACTTAACAACATTAAGTAACTAACATTACATACAAAACGTAAACTATTCACACTTTTTCAAGCATATCTCTAAAATATCAACTAACAATAAATGCCACACACAGACACACACGAATAAACTGCTAACATTAAGAAAGTTAGACACTTAACAACAGTGAGTAACTAACATAACATACAAAACGTAACCTAATCACACTTTTTAAAGAATATCACCAACAAATCAGCTAGGAATAAATGCAACACACACACACAAATAAACATTACGCTATTGTAACACCAGACACTTTCAGAAGAAAGAATATAATGTACAACGACAAAACCTAACATACATAACGCTCGAATAAACTACAAACATTAAAAAAGCTAAAAGCTTAACAACAGTTGAGTAACTGACATTGCAACAAAACGTACCCTATTCACACTATTTCAAACATATCTCTAACATATCATTATTATTTTTACAGTAACAGTAACATTGAACAAAAATTTATCATGACCTAAACTAATAATCATACTGACCAACGAATATATGCTAACGTAACAAAGTTTCCACATCAATAAAGCTAACATATCATAACCTGATCTAAGAATATAATGTACAACGACAAAACCTAGCATATCTAAAGCACGAATAAACAGCTAACATTAACAAAGTTTCATACTTAACAGCAGTAAAGTAACTAAAAATGCATAGAGAACGTATCTTTTCACACGTTTTTTCAAACATAACTCTAACATATCACTGTTATTTTTACATTAACATCGTAACATTTAAAAAAAAATTATTATTACCTTACCTAAGCATCGTACTGACCAACGAAAATATGATAACGTAACAAAGTTTTCACATCAATAAAGCAAACACATCATAACCTGAACTAAGAATATAATGTACAACGACAAAACCTAGCATACTTAATGCACGAATAAACAGCTAACATTAACAAAGTTCAATACTTAACAACAGTAAAGTAACTAACAAGGCATACAGAACGTCCCTTTCATTCACACCTTTTTTCAAACATATCTTTAACATATCACTATTATTTTTACATTAACATAGTAACATTTAACAAAAATTTATCATTACCTTTCCTAAGTATCATACTGAGCAACAAAAATATGCTAACGTAACAAAGTTTTCACATCAATAAAGCTAACATATCATAGCCTGAACTAAGAATATAATGTACAAGGACAAACCCAACACACCTTAAGCATGAATAAACCGCTAACCTTAACAAAGTTGCACACTTAACAACAGTAAAGTAACTAACAATGCATACAAAAACGTAGCCTATTCACAAGTTTTCAAACATATTTCTAACACATAATTATTATCATTAACATTAACACGGTAATATTTAACAAAAAATATTATTTCTGAACCTAATTATCATACTAATCAACAAATTTATGCTAACGTAACAAACAAAAACTTAACCTACTCACACTTTGTCAAGAATATCTCTAACATATCATTGTTAATTTTACATTAACACGGTAATATTTAACAAAAATGTATCATAACCCTGTCTAATTATCATACAGACCAACGAAAAAATGCTAACGTAACAAAGTTTTCACATCGATAAAGCTAACATAGCATAACCTGAACTAAGAATATAATGTACAACAACAAACCTTACATACTTCATGCATGAATAAACTGTTAACAATAGCAAAGTGTCACACTTAGCAACAGTAAATATCTAACATTGCAAACAGAATGAACCGGTGCGGTATTGATTTAGTAAATATTCATTTAATAAAACTATTGCTTTGTGTTTGTTTATTTTTTTTATTATTTTTTTTCATATTTTTATTATTTTTTTATTTTATTTCTGTTAAAAAAAAATTTGTTTCAATTTTCTTAAACATTTATTTTTTTTTAATTTTATTTCTTTAAAACTTTTTGTTTTAAAAAAATATTTAATCTTTTTATGTTTAAAACGTAAAAAATTTGTGTTTTTACATACCCAAAAGCAGTAAGGCAGTAAATCAACCCCCCACTTACCTTACCCTTGCCAAGATCCCTTGATCTATTTATCTATTGACCTATTGATCTATTGATTTAGGTAACATTTCGAGTATCATTTCGGATAAACATAGCATAAAAATAAGTTCTTTATATACTGACCAAAGAATATATGCTAACGTTACAATGTTTTCACATTAATGAAGCTAGTATAGCATTACCTGAACTAAGAAAATAATGTACAACGACAAACCAAACACAACTTACGCACGAATAAACTGTTAACATTTACAAAATTCCACACTTAATACCAGTAAAGTAACTAACATTGCATATCAAACGTAACCTATTCATTCTTTTTTAATCATATCTCCAACATAATAACGTTAATTTTACATTGACACAGTAATATTAAACCAAAATTTATCATAACCTTGTCTAATTATCATAGAGACCAACAAATAACTGCAAACATAACAAAGCTGTTTCCAAACATAATATAAAAATAAGTTCTTTGAATAAAATATCATAGTAGAGTGTAACAGTTTACTGATTTTAAGGCAGTAACTCAGTAAATCAGTTAATCAAACCATCAACCCCTCCTTCCCGCCTCTCCATGACCTTTTGATCTATTGATTTCACGTACATGGTATCATTTCGGATAAACATAACACAAAAATAAGTTCTTTATATTCTAATCATCGGAATATATGCTAACGTAAAACGTTTTACATAATAAAGCTAACAAAACATATACCTGGAACTAAGAATATAATGTACAACGACAAACGTAAAACACACCTACGTACGATAAACTACTAACATTAACAAATTTCCGTACTTAACAACGGTAAAGTACCTAACAATTTATACAAAACGTAACCTATTCACACTTTTTTAAGCATTTTTCTAACATATCATTGTTATTTTTACTTTAACATGTATATATTTATCAAAAAATTCATCATAACCTACCTAAATATCATAATTCACCGATGAATAATTGCGAAACATGACAAAGTTTTAACCAAACATATAAAAATAACAAAGTTTTATTCAAATATAACATAAAAAAATAAGTTCTTTGCATAAAATATCATAGTAAAGTGTAATACTTTACTTTCTTAAAGCAGTAATTCAGTAAACCAGTAAATCAAACCACCGTTCCTGCACTCCACTCCCCATCCACCCGTCCATGATCATATGTTGATCTATTGATTCAGCATAGTTCGAGTATCATTTTGGAATAATCATATCTATAATAAATATATTATTATACTAATAAAATATAACAACCAATAAAGATAACACATCATAACCTGAACTAAGAATATAATGTTCAATGACAAACCTAGCATACCTCACGTATGAATAATACTGCTTTAACTGTTACTGATATGTTGGAAAAGGTGGGGATACATTGAGTTTTGTAGTCCTGTTAACTAGCTTTTACCTTTTGATAACAGTAGCGGAATTTTGTGAACTTAGCAGATTATTCATACATGAGGTGTGCTAGGTTTGATATACTGATTTATTGCTTTAGGATCGGTAAGCTATTGCACTTAGCTCTGATATTTTATTCAAAGAACTTAGTTTTATGTTATGTTTGGGATTAAATCTTGTAAGTTTGCATTATTGCTTTGGTCGTATGAATGGATTAGGACAAGTTAAGATAGAGGTTTTTTTTAGAATATTACTGGTCAATTTAAAATTAACCATTGAATATGTAGATATATGCTTAAAAAATGTTGAATAGGTTACGTTTTTGTACGCTATGTTAGTTACTTTTACTGTTGTTAAGTGTGGAACTTTGTTAGTGTTAACTGTTTATTCGCTCGTAAGTTGTGCTAGATTTGTCTTTGTATACTATATTCTTAGTTCATGTGATGCTTTGGTAGCTTTATTAATGTGAAAATTTTGTTAATTTAGCACTATAATGCGTTTGATTAGTGTATAAAGAAAACTTGATTTTATGTTAATGTTTAACCTAAATGATACTCCAAAATGCGAGTTGAATCAATAGACCAATGATTTAAATTGTTAATGATAGCTGATTATTTGTCTGGTTATTATGTGTTAAGTATGTTATATTCATAGTTTAGCTTTACAGAATATAAAACTTTACTATGTTTGAGTTTTCCATTAGGTATTATGGTACTTGGGTAAGGTTATGGTAAACTTTTTGTTGAATATTACCATGTTAATGTAAAATTAACATTGATATGTTAGAGATATGCTTGACAAAGTGTGAATAGATCACTGTTTTGTACGCTATGTTAGTTACTTCACTGTTGTTAAGTGTTGAACTTTGTTAATTTTAACCGTTTATTCGGGTTTGAGATTTGCTAGGTTTGTTGTTGTAAATTATACTTCTAGACCAGATAATGCTATGTTAGCTTTATTAATGTGAAAACTTTGTTACTTTAGCATATATTCGTTGATCAGTGTATAAAGAACTTGTTTTTATATTTTGTTTATTCAAAATGATACACGGAATATGACTTGAATCAATAGATCAAAAGATCGAGAAATCATGGGAGGGTAGGAGACTAGGAGGATAGTAGGGTGGATGGTTTTATTTACTGATTTATTGCTTTATGGTATGTAAAATATGAAAATTTTACTAAAAAATATGACTTGAAACAATAGATCAATAGATCAAGGATGAGGTGGACAGTGTAGTATGACCGGTGTGATTTACTGATTTATTGATATAGGGTATGTAAAACATGACAATTTTACTAAAAAATATGATTAAATCAATAGAACAATAGATCAATAGATCAATTATGTTTGAAATAGCGTGAGTAGGTTACTCTTTGTTTGTAATGTTAGTTCCTTACTGTTGTTAAGTATGGACATTTTCTAATGTTAACAGTTTATTCGTGTTTACGTTAGCATATATTCTTTGGTCAGTATATAAAGAACTTATTTTTATGCTATGTTTATCTGAAATATTACTCGAAATGTGACTTGATTCAATAGACCAATAGATCAATAGATCAATAGATCAATAGATCAAGGGATCATGGCAAGGGCTAGGAGGGTGGGGGGTTGATTTACTGCTTTTGGGTATGTAAAAACAAATTTTTTACGTTATAAACATAAAAAGAATAAAAATTTTAGTAAAAACAAAAAGTTTTAAAGAAATAAAATTAAAAATAAATAAATGTTTAAAAAAATTGAAACAAAATATTTTTTTTAACAAAAATAAAATAAAAAAATAATAAAAATTTGAAAAAATAATATAAAAAATAAACAAACACAAAGCGTTAGTTTTATTAAATGAATTTTTACTAAATCAATACCACACCTGTTCGTTCTGTATGCAATGTTAGTTACTTTACTGTTGTTAAGTATGACACTTTTTTATTGTAAACAGTTTATTCATGCTTGAGGTATGTTAGGTTTGTTGTTGTACATTATATTCTTAGTTCAGCTATGCTATGTTAGCTTTATCGGTGTGAAAACTTTGTTACGTTAACATATATTCGTTTTTCTGTATGATAATTAGACAGGGTTATGATACATTTTTGTTAAATATTACCGTGTTAATGTAAAATTAACAATGATATGTTAGAGATATTCTTGACAAAGTGTGAGTAGGTTTCGTTTTTGTTTGTTACGTTAGAATATATTCGTTGAATAGAAAGATAATTAGGTTGGGAAATGATAAGTTTTTGTTAAATATTACCATGTTAATGTGGAAATAATATTGATATGTTAGAGAAATGTTTAAAAACTTGTGAATAGGTTTCGTTTTTGTATGCATTGTTAGTTACTTTACTGTTTTAAGTGCTGGAACTTCTGTTAATGTAGCGGTTTATTCTTGCTTAAGGTGTGTTTGGTTTGTCATTGTACATTATATACTTAGTTCAGGCTATCATATGTTAGCTTTATTTATGTGAAAACTTTGTTACGTTAGCATATTTTCGTTTGTCAGTATGATAACTAGGAAAGGTAATGATAAATTTTTGTTAAATGTTACGATGTTATTGTAAAATTAACAGTGATATGTCAGATATGTTTGAAAAAACGTGTGAAAAGGGACGTCCTGTATGCCTTGTTAGTTACTTTACTGTTGTTAAGTTTTGATCTTTGTTAATGTTAGCTGTTTATTCGTGATTAAGATATGTTAGGTTTTTTCGTTGAACATTATATTCCTAGTTCAGGTTATGATATTTTGGCTTTATTGATGTGAAAACTTTGTTACGTTAGCATATTTTGGTTGGTCAGTATGATAATTAGCTTAGGTTATGATAAATTTTTGTTAAATGTTACTATGTTAATGTAAAAATAGTAATGATTTGTTAGAGATATGTTTGAAAAAGTGTGAATAGGGAATTTTTTGTTGCAATGTTATTTACTTTACTGCTGTTAGGCATGAAGCATTGCTAATGTTAGAAGTTTATTAGAGCGTAAGGTATGTTTGGTTTTGTCGTGTGTACATTATATTCTTAGTTCAGGTTTTGATAAGTTATCTTTACCGTTTATTCATGCTTAAGTTGTGTGGGGTTTTTCGTTGTACATTATATTTTCAGTTCAGGCCTTGATATGTTAGCTTTATTGATTTGAAAACTTTGTTACGTTAGCATATTTTCGTTGGTCAGTATGATACTTAGGAAAGGTAATGATAAATTTTTGTTAAATGTTAATATGTTAATGTAAAAATAACAGTAATATGTTAGATATATGTTTGAAAAAAGGTGTGAAAGGGGACGTTCTGTAAACCTTGTTAGTTACTATTGAACTGTTGTTAATGTTAGCAGTTAACCCCTGCTGTAAGGTATGTTAGGTTTTGTCGTGGTAGTACATTATATTTCTTAGTTCAGGTTATACTATGTAGGCTTTATTGATGTGAAGAACTTTGTTACCTTAGCAGTATAGTTGCGTTGGGTCTTTACATACACCACAAACAATGCAGATGATAATTGTTCAATTTTAAGTGTCACGATATTAATTTAAAAAGAAGGGTCAAAAATTTAAGATTTATGTTTGAAAAAAAGTAGTGAGATAACTCTTGTCAATAAAATGTGTAGCGATTTTGAAAACAATTATATTGAAATTAGCAAGTTATATTCGTGCTTAAGATATGTTAGGTTTTGTCGTTGTACATTATATGCTTAGTTCAGATTATGATATGTTAGCTTATTGGATTTCGAAAACTTTGTACGTTTAGCATTGAAATTGTAATGCTAGATGTAATTAGGTTAGTATGTTAATTGTGATTATGATGTTTACTGATGTAATGTAAAAATAATAATGTTATTGTTAAGAGATATTGTTGGATAATACTACATTAGCTGTTGCTGAATGATAGTTACTGTAAGCGTGTGTTTAGCGATGGAGCTTTATTAATGTTAGTAGTTTATTCGAGCTTAAGGTATGTTAGGTTTTGTCGTTGTACATTATATTCTTTCTTCTGAAATTGTCTGGTGTTACTTGTGTTTATTTGTGTGTGTGTGTGTGTTGCATTTATTCTTAGCTGATATGTTGGTGATATGCTTAAAAAAGTGTGAATAGGTTACATTTTGCATGTTTGGTGTTAATTACTTACTGCTGTTAAGTGTGGAACTTGTATGTTGAGACGTTTTTCGTGGTGTATTCGTGTTTTGCATTATTCTTAGCTGGATATGTGGTGATATGCCTTGAAAAAGTGTGAATAGTAACGTTTGTGTTGTATGTGATGTTAGTTACTTACTGTTGTTAAGTGCGGAACTTTGTTAATGTTAGCAGTTTATTCGTGCTTAAGGTGTGCTAGATTTGTCGTTGTACAGTATATTCCTAGCTCAGGTGATGCTATGTTTGCTTTATTAATGTGAAAACTTTGTTACGTTAGCATATATTCGTTGATCAGTGTATAAAGAACTTGATTTTATGTTATATTTACCCAAGATGATACTCTAAAAATGTCTTGAATCAATATATCAATAGATAAATAGGCCAATGGATCATGTATGGGATGGGGAGGGTGGTGTGGTTGGTTTGATTTACTGATTTACTGATTTATTGCTTCAGGGTATGTAAAGATGCAAATTTTTTACGTTACAAACATGAGAATCATAAAACTTTAGTAAAACAAAATGTTTTAAGTAAATAAATTCAAAAAATAAATAAAAAAATAATCAAAATTTGAAAATAAATTAAAAGTTAAATTGAAAAAAAATTAAACACAAAGAATAAATGTAAAATGAAACTTATAAAATAAAATAGCAAAGAATATATTTTAGTTGATGATTATAAAAAGAAAACGAGATTTTGAAAATAGAAAACGGATTATCTTTGTCCTGTGTGTGTGTGTGTGTGTGTGTGTGTGTGTGTGTGTGTGCAGCATTTTTATTAGTTCATTACAAGTAAATCAAACACAAACACGAACCCCCAAAGAAGCGACATTACAATAGTTAGGTTAGGATACGATAAATCCTTGTAAGATATTATTGTGTTAATGTAAAATTAACATTGATATGTTAGAGATATGCTTAAAAAAGTGTGAATAGGTTACGTTTTGTATGTTATGTTAGTTTTTTACTGTTGTTAAGTATAGAACTTTGCTAATGTTAGCAGTTTATTTGCGTGTGTGTGAATTTGTGTGTGTGTGTGTTTGTGAGTGTGGCATTTATTCTTAGTTGAAATGTAAGAGATATGCTTGAAAAACAGTGAATAGGTTACGTTTTGTATGTAATGTTAGTTACTTACTGTTGCTAAGTGTTGAACTTTGTTCATGTTAGCAGTTTATTCGTGCTTAAGGTGTGTTAGGTTGTCGCTCTTACTACATGATATTCTTAGCTAATGTTAATGCTATTGTTAGCTTATTAATGTGAAAAATTTGTTACGTTAGCATATATTCCTTGATCATTGTATAAAGAACTTGATTTTATGTTGTGTTTAACCAAAATGATACTCGAAATGTGACTTGAATCAATAGATCAATAGATCAATAGATCAGAAGATCAATAGATCATGGGTGTTGTAGGGAGGGTGCGGTGGGTTGTTTGATTTAGTAGAACACAAAATGTTTAAAGCAAATAAAACAAAAATAAATAAGAGTTTTTTGTGTTATGTTATACAAAATATGACTTGAATCAATAAATCAATAGATCATGGATAGGGGAGTGGTGGGTGGTTTGATTTGTTGATTTACTGATTTCCTGATTTATTGCTTAAGGGTATGTATGTTTTACGTTATAAACATGAAAAGAATAAATTTTTTAGTGAAACAAAAAGTTTTAAAAAAATAAAATTAAAAATAAAAATTTTTAAAAAAATATATTTTTAAATAGATAAACTTAAAAAATAAATAAAAATTTGAAAAATAAATTTAAATAAAAAAAAAAAAAAAAATAAAAAATTTAAAAAATAAATAAAAAAAAATTAAAATAAAAAAATTATACACAAAGTATAAATGTAAAATAAAACTTATTAAAAAATAAAGTTAGAAAAATAAATTTAAATAAAAAAAATAAAAAAAATAAAAATATAAAAAAAAATAAAAAATAAAATATTTAAAATAAATTAAACACAAAGTGTAAATAAAAAAACAAAACATAAAAAAATAGTTAGAAAAATTAATTTAAATAAAAAAAAGTAAAAAAAACAAAAAAATTAAAATAAAAAATTTAAACACAAAGTATAAATGTAAAATGAAACTTGTTAAAAATAAAGTTAGAAAAAAAATTAAACAAAGAGCAAATGTAAAATGAAACTTATAAAAATAAAAATAGCAAACAATATATATATAATATATATATATATATATATATATATATATATATATACTATATAGATATATATATAATATTATATATATATATATATATATATATATATATATATATATATATATATAAAATATATATATATATATGTACGTTTCAATTTTAGGAAAAAAATTATATAAGTTAACGTTTATAAAAAGAAAAGGAGATTTGAAAATATAAATGTCAGTCTTTAACATTTTGAAAAACGGGTTTTCTTTGTATGATGTTATGCAATTGACGACATTTACATGTTAGAACAGAAGCAGTTATGTGAGCATTAATGATATTGTATTATTAAACGAATGTTTACTAACTCGGTACCGCACCGACTCCTCTAACTCTGAATCCTTCTCAGACTCCTCCTTCCTCATTCTCCTTTCATTCTTCTTCCTTCCTCCTTCTTATTTTCTTCTTCTTCCTCTGTTTTGCATTCCATGCATATCTTCTTTTTTTTTAGACGGGACCCCCATCCGGGGGTGGGGCCCTGGAATCCAGATCCAAATTCGACTCCGAATCCTTTTCCAACTCCGAACCCGAATCCTTTCTCTAAATTTTAACCTTCTACGATCAATTTAATTTTTAGGGGGCAGCGCTCCTCAACGGAGGAGGCGCACGGGCACGTAATCTCGCTTACGACGAGATTACGCCATCATATAGCTCACATCCAAATTTTAACCCAATACGATAAGCCTAACTTGGATTTTCAGGGCGAATTTGACCTTGGAGCTAGGGGGGCCGCACCCCCTTAAGAGTGACCTACGAACACCAAAACTCGGCGGTGATTAGTTTAACACGCCATTAGAATATATACCATGTTTCATAACGATACGATAACTCCTCCATCGAAAAAAACGGCGACGATAAAACGCTTCCCAAAATACAACGATTAATCGAATTTTAATTATAGTAATTATTTTCTTTCCATTATATTTTTCAATGTAAAAAGCTAACCAGAGCAGGTAGAAAGACAATTTAAACATCGATATAAGGGTAATTGACATCGATAAATCGATTGAACCTATCAAAAATGATCTACCGATCATTTAAAACCTTCTAGGAACCAAAAAAAGCCCCCTCTAGAGTTCCCCACCCTATATTTGGGGATTAAACCTCCAAAAACGGTCTTCCAGACTTTAAATTCGCTCTCACTGACCTTATAAATCCTGACGTCAAACTTGAAAAACCAAATGTTGCAACTTCCGGCTGCCAGTTTACCACCCTATATTATTAAGGGGGCAAAGAGAGTAGTGACACGTGCCATACCCGATAGAAAACTTTTGATATATCAAGCGCCACTAAACAGGACTCCCCACAATCCCTAAGGGCAGAAGACCATAAATCAATTAGATTGGAAAGTATGTAACAAGTTCAATTCGAGCGTTAAAAGCCATTCTGATGATCTGAAAGAATGGAATGAGAATCCAGATTATCCAGGAAAGGAGAATAATAAGAGTTTAGTTTTTTTAGATAGAATACAATTGAGAGCTATAGGGCTATAATTTGAAGACCAGAGCGGCTAACCTTTTTCGGGATTGGCTTGACATATGCGATTCCAGCACCTGATTTTGCGTTATCACAGGTGCTGACATGGGAAACCTGAGAAAAGAAAGAGTTAGAGGAGGGATGCTGGAATCGAACAGGGTAGAGTTAAATGAAAATAGGAGACCGAAGAGATCAGCCTTTTCAGTAAAAAAAGTTAGTTACAGATCATTCAGAGCGTATAAAAGGAAGAAAGACAGACTTACAAATATTATTAGAGCAGTTTTTCGAATGACATCCAAAATTTTTATCAGTTGGAGATTCCAGCAGGTTGACGCACTTTCTTCTAGTGAAAGTGAGCTTAGCTTGTCGAATGGGATCCCTGCAACGATTCCGAGCAGAATGGAAATGTGTTAAAATGATAGGAGATCGAGAATTTTACCAATGTCTCTTTCTTGATTGGCGCAAGAACAGGCTTCATAGAACCATGGATTTTTAGGAGCAAAAGATTTAGCTGAAGATGGATTGAGCTTGTTCATCCCCTCGGCGATTACAGCCCCAACAGTTTTAACAGTGACAGGAGAATCCTTCGAGTCAAAGCAAGATTCATTCCAAGAATAGTTAGCAAAGAAATGACGCAATATCCCCAATTAGCATTATTAAAGTGCTAGAAAGTAATTTTAGAGAGTGGTAAAGCTTCTTGAGGAAAAGTATTAAGATTAAGAGTAACAAGTTTGTAGTCAGCGTTACCGATAGGATGGAAATAAGTGCATCTATATCGAGAAGGATAGTTGTGAAACCTAAGTCAAGCGTGTTCAAGAATTGGTTAGTTAGATCTGAAATATGTGTAGGTTCATTAATTAGCTGTTCCAGATCATTGAGAATATTGAATGTTTTTGCCTCCTCCCCACCTGCATCAGTTTGAGAGGAGCTCAATCACTCAGTGCAGTGAGCATTTAAAACATTAAATTTGGATGAAATCAAGTAACAGGCTCATGAGAAGTATTAAGATATTAGAAAAGAACGTGAAAATACTCTTCCATTAGGGAGCAGTAGCAGAAACCCAAGATAAGAGGAGGTAGGAGACTCAAGGTTCTCGTGACATGTTACAGGAGTGCTAATATTTATATAGGCACTAACTGCATCATTCATTCGGAAATTATAAAAAAAAAGTTATGGTAGGAGATATTAAGTTTATCTGAAAAGAATCCCTGGCTAGTTGGATCTCAGACAGTAATAAAATGTTTGGTTGAGAGTTAGAGAGGTGAAATTTCACAGATTCATGATTAGCACGAAGACCACGTACGTTGGCCGAGCCAATAGAGAACCCACGCATGAGCCCTCCCCCACTCCTACTCCGACCAGTCATTTAAACTGCTACTCACAAACAAGCAAGAACAACAATTTGTGCAGAGTAATTACTAGTAATATACAATAGCTAACTCTAATTAGGGCAAGACAATCTTCGAAAACCGGTTAAACAAGTGAATAAATAAATAGATAACAATTATAAGCATTAAATAAATAAGGTTGAGCATCGTACACTAATCAGTTATCGAGTAAACGCAAACTAACTTACGGGTGGGTATCCTATTAAAAACTAAAAATATACTTAATCTTATCCAATATATATATATATATATATATATATATATATATATATATATATATATATATATATATATATATATATATATATATATATATATATCATGTATTATTTCATATTACATATATATATTATATATATTATTGTTATATTACATACATATATATATATATATATACATGTATCTGTAATTCATATGTATCATACGCATGTTATGATATATATATATATATATTATATTATTATTATTAAGTTATTATTATTATTGTTGTATTATTTATTATTATATGTATATATATATATATTATTATTATTTTTATATACATATGTATATATTATTATATATATATATTATTATTATTATGTTATATATATTATATATATATATATATTATTATTATTATTATTATATATATATTGTTATTATATTATTATTATTATAGCAGCATATATATTACATATTATTATTTTATTTGTTATAATATTGTTATATATATATATATTATGTTATATATATATATTATATTACATACATATTATTATTATATATGTTGGTATATATATTATATATATATATGTTATATATATATTATATTATACATATATATATTACAATATTATTAGCATATATTATTGTTATTACATATTGTTATTATTCTATAAGATATATTAGTGCAGAGGGTTAATTGATTGTTATTTATAAAGAAAGATATATTATGTTGCTATTATTATTATTATTGTTGTTATATATATTATTATTATATATATATTATTATATTATTATAGTTATTATACATAAACATATTATTATTACATTTTCATATTATTGTTATATAGTTATATTGTTACATATACATACATATATATTATATACATATTATTATTATTATTATTATTATTATTATTATATTATTATATATATATATATATATATATAGATTATTATATATATATATTATATATATATTATTATTAGTTATTATTATTATATATTTATATATATATTATTATATATATATATATATTATATATATATATATACATATTATTATATATATATATATATATGTATATATATATTATATATTTATATATTATTATTATATATTATTAGTTACATTATTTATTATGCTACTATTATACATATGTATATATTATTATACATATATATTATATTATTAAGAAGCATATATATATTACATATTATTATTATGTTATATTACATATATATATTATTATATATTAAAGTTATATATTACTATGTATGTGATATAGTATAAGAATGTTATATATATATATATATATATTATTATTACATATATTATATATATTGAAAGATATTATTATTATTATTATTATTATTATTATTACATATATTTGATGATTTATTTATGATATTTATATTATTATTACATACATATTATTGCTGTTTATTACAAACATTATTTATATACATACGTTAATACAAAGAGAGCATGGTTATTGTTATATTATTGTTATTATTGTTATTGTTATATTATTATTATTATATATATATATATATTATTATATTATTATATATATATATATATATATATATAAATATATATATATATGTTGTTATTACATACATATATATATACATATAATATATATATATATATATACAATATATTGAGAAACAGCGGTATAAAGAGTTATTATGCTATATGTTATTATATTATGAGCAACATAAAACATATATTGGCTATTATGTATTATTATTATTATTGTTATTATTATATATATTGTTATTATTATATATTATTATTATATTATTATTATTACAACATATATATATATTTCCATATATATATATATACATATTATTATTGTTGTTATTATATATATATATTATTATATATATTACATATATATATATATATATATTATTATATTATATATATTACACATATATTATAAATTATTATATATATGTTATTATTATTATATTAATATTATATACATAAACATATATATACATATATTATTGGCTATTGTTGAAGAATGATATTGAAGATGAAGAGTTGGGCTTGCTGGCTGAGCAGAGCTACATATATATATATAAGTTATATAGGTTATTATATATATATATATATATATGTATATATATATATATATATATATATATATATATATATATATATATATATATATATATATATATATATATATATATATATATATATATATATATATATATATATATATATTATAACGATAAATGTCTTGATCCACCTCTCAAATACTAAACTGTGCGACCTTTGAGACAGTATGGGAGGCAAAAGTTGCGTTCCTTTACAGAGGACTTTTCCTGTTACGGTGACAATAAGAAATAAAGGGATTGAAAAGACACGAAAGTTGGTTTTTCTTATATATAATAATAATATGAATGATTAAGTATTTTCCAATATTATTCCTACCTACCTATGGCTGTTTTTAACTTTAATTCACAAATAACCTATTACTAACCTAAGCTAAATGTTATATACCAATTTATTTCGACACAAATATATACAGTACAATATAACCCCGGGTTATGTTTATTTATTTACAAATTCGGTTAAAGTTATTTACAAAAGGTAAAAGAGCAATACTTCCTTTATAAACGTCGTTATTCGGACGAATGATCCTTTGGAAGGTGCTCCCTACTCCTTTGAATAAACTGATCCAATTTTACAAACGGCCTGTGTGACCTTTCGACCTTCGGAATCTTCCGTAGCCTGTTTTTAGCCTTCAGTAGCTAACCTAAGGTTAACCTGGACCTTCAAATTTGGCTGGCAACTTAGTTGATCAATAATTTCGGCCTTGGCCTTAATATCCAGTCGTGACCTTATTTAGACTCAACCTTGCGTCTGAGTCCAATCGAAAATCCAATCTTTAAGTTTGGTCCTAAACTCAACTTTGAACTCGATTCCAAAACTCGGGTCTGATCCTGGCCCCAAACTCGTCTCCCTGAAATTATGAAATAACCAACTATTAATTATTGCCTTCTACTAATAGTATTAAATAAATAACTAAATAACGCCAATAACTAGTCACGCCATCGGAATTAATAATAATAATAATAATAAACACACACACACACACACAATAATAATAATAATAATAATAATACACACACACACAATAATAATAATAATAATACCCCGTACAAAGCACACATAATATTTATAAGGGCCCAAATAATGGAATAACCTAACACTCGATTCAGCCATTTCGATAATATAACAACCTAGGACAATAATATAATAGACACTAATTTACTCATAACCCCTAAATATAATAATGAAGATAACGATAACGATACTAATAATAATAATAATAATAATAATAATAATAATAATCATAATAATAATAATAATAATAATAATAATAATAATAATAATAATAATAATAATAATAATAATAATAATAATAATAATAATAATAATAATAATAATAATAAATATAATCTGATTTTAACTTATTCCTTCGTCCGCAATTGTAACCTAAATTTGTATGTGCGCCCCTTTCCTCAAATGTGGGCCTCTCATATCTTAAAAGGTCCTTATTATACCTGTATGTGTGCTTTTAACCATGTACGTATCAATACCCACACACACACGCACACACACACACACACACACACATATACACATAATATATATATATATACATAATTCCTCCTTTAAATCCTTTTAGAAAGAAGTTATATGTTATATATATATATATACATATTATTAATATATGTATATATAATTCCTCCTTAAATCCTTTTGACTATTCCTTCCTATAGATTACTATGTTAATTTTTCCACTAACACTTTTCCGTTTATTATATCAATTCTTAATACAGTTTTCACTGTCCTTTAAACCAAAAAGATCCCATATATCAAATTTACAATATTCTTTGGTAATTCCTCGTATTCTAACAATATTCCCTAGTTTAACCGTATCTAATTATCCACACTTTTTACTTTAACACTGATATATTTTAAACAAACTTTAAACGTTATTTCGTCATTTCTAAACAACAAATCATAAATCTATTCCTACTTTCAGATTTTAACCTATCACAACCATCGCTTTATATTTACTATACATACCAATTATTTGGGAGAATTTGTCCTTTAAAAAGCTGGAATTACAGCTCGTAACTAGATCCTTGGAAAACTGATAATAACAGCCTAGTAACAATCCTTATAAAGTTGGTAATCACGATTTGCAATGAATCCTTACAACTCAGATATTACTGTTTACCAGAACTTCTTTTAAGAAAACAATGAGTTCTTTTCCTTTAACCTGAACACTTTTCTGCTTCGTAAAATAAATTAGAAGGTTTATCAAAATAGATGCCATGAGTCACCAGACTCATGACACTACTCACCCCTTCAAGATTGGAAACCCAATCTTTAAAGAAGGGAAAATATCCCATAAAAACACACACACAATAAACGTGTTCAAATATAATATAAACAAGAGTAATAAACTAACCTAGTTTCCACTAGACGCCCTTCTCTCCTCAGCCCTCCTTTCATACTCCAATACCCTTTTCTGTACATTCGGGAGATCTGGCGCTGACCCTCTTGACCGTGTCATTGGCCGATGTTCAATCTCCGATCCTTGTTGGGTTCCTCCTTGTCCTTCCGATCTATCAGCCAACATCATTTGTTCAGGATCCTCACCAACTTCCCTTAGTTCCTCATGAATGGATCTGGAATTATAAAAAGGAATATTTAAATTACTTGTGACATGATTATTTACCTGTATATCCTCATCATGTACCGGAGTTATACTACCTAGAACCTCCTCTTCTTCTTCAGTAGCGTCTGAAACGGTTATACCTATGGTGTAACTGTCATTTGGAAACCTTAACTCCCTTTCAAACCCCTGTAAGTCGAATTCCGTATCTGAAGTTGCATCCTCTGGTGCTGAATCGACCCAATCCAAGAGATCACTAGTGTCTATAGGAGATGGCATAGGATCTACCTCTGTTTGTGTCGCCTTAGCCTCTCCTAAATACTCCGTTTGAGTCCCTGTATCTCTTTTATGGCTTGGTTTACCAATGGCCAACTGTAAAAGGTCCCATGTTTCCTTGGTTTCTGTCCTACCCTTTCTTTTCTTCCTGACTCTTTCTGAAGGCATACTATACATGATACCTACTGGTGCTTCCTCTATGTCATCCTCTGTTGTCATTTCAGCCCTGTATTCATTGTGTGAATGGACTTCGCCTTTTTCATTTTCAAAATACTGCCTGAGGTAATCTGGTGGGTCTGCCCATACCTTTAAATGTGCATAGTGGACCCTCATAGTTTTACCTTGACCCTCAACATCATATGTCATTCCACCAGCTATTACTTTGACAACCGTGAATGGCCCTTCATATCTTTCACCTAGTTTCTTTTCTAAAGACCGATCTGCCGAAATAATCTTCCTTTTGACCTTAACTCCTACTGCATAGGGGAGCCAGTTTGGATGTCCTTCCTTCCATTTGCTTTGCTCTTCCATAGAGATCGGCAATAAACTTAAATAAAAGGGTGTACCAACTGCAAATTTACGAATTGCCAACCCAAGAAAAACAGGTGTACCAAACCATCAAATAATAAACAGGAAGAGTATATATTTAAACAGAGTATTATCCTCTATTCTCAGTTGTCTTTGTCTTCTCATTCCCTCTCTCTCTATTTAACAGGAATCTTCAATTTACATTCGTTTCAGTGGTGGCTTCGTTTGTGTGGATCGAATCTCTTGATTACGTGTAAGAAAAAAAAAGGAAGAAGAGGATTGTTGGAGGATGGAGGCGGGGGCAACTGGAGGGAATCAGAAGTGAGAGCGGGGAACAGGATTAAGAGGTACCAGAAATTGGGACATATAATAAGGTAAAGAATGTGAGCCATTGTTCATTTATTATTATTATTATTATTATTGACATCGTTATTGCTATTTTAATTATTATTATTATTATTATTGACATCGTTATTGCTATTTTCATTATTTATATAATATTTAGGGGTTATGAGTAAACTAGTGTCTATTATATTATTGTCCTAGGTTGTTATATTATCGAAATGGCTGAATCGAGTGTTAGGTTATTTAATTATTTGGCCCATTATAAATATTATGTACGCAAGGTTTTTGGGGGGATTGTTATTATTATTATTATTATTATTATTATTATTATTATTATTATTATTATTATTATTATTATTATTATTATTATTATTATTATTATTATTTTATTGGTGAAAGCTAAAGGTGAGTTTTTTTAAAACAAGATGAAGTTTTTCCTTCTTATAAGTTCGGGATTCGAACTTGAAGGAGGGAGAAATGTGGGAAAAGGGAAGACCAACTGAATTTGGCTAAGGTAAAAAGTTTGAAATTTAACACGATAAAATCAGATCGTCAATAGATCTCAGAAAGGATGGGACGACTCATATTAAGAACATAGGAGGAACAACAGGTACAAAAAGAACAGGCCCGTAGAGTTACGGTAAGCAAAGTTAAATTATAGATTATTGTTTATTAGTATATTAAATAAATTTGTATAAGAACTATTAATGATAAACTTATTGTTTATAGGGACCTGGCTTTGGGACAGACCTGATTATGGGACAGACCTAGTGTGAAACCTGGATATGGGACAGACCTAGTGTGAGAACTGATATGGGACAAACTTAGTCATGGGACAAACCCAGGTTGAGATAGGCAAATCTAGCCTTACAATGCACTTAGTTCGGGATAAACTTGAGTTGGGATGGCAAACCTCTGGACCTCAGACTATTTAAACAGAATACACAGGAGATATTAACAGGAATTTAACAGTCGGAAGGGTCGGTGAGTAAGCAGAAATCCATAACACAGGTATCTCCTCTCGCTTTGTGTAAAAAGGCCGAAATGATGCTTGAACTCGGCACAAATAAGGATCAAGTAACTATCGTCCCAGGTATTGGATAAGGTTTCTAAGGCAGTTTTAACTCGTAAGTACCTTAGTTGTTCTTATATATCAAGATTAACATCATTGCTGAAGTAACAGTTAAAGTTAAATTATGGCTCAGGAATAACAGTTCGTTTAATAAGTGATACGTGGCAAACATTTAATTATCGAGTTTTTGTGACTTTTAAAAATAAAGAAAAAGGCTAACCAGTGTTTAAAAGTTGACAGTTAAGTAACTATTTATTTGATAACTGACAATTTAGGTGCATTAAGTTTTAATGTTGTTCTTTTTCTCCCAGCAGACATTATTTAGCAAGGGATTGAAAAGGTAGTGATCAGTGGCACCTCAGAGTAGAACAATCACGTGACGAGGATAAAGGAATACCGATTTTGTCAAAGTTTACAAATTATTATTTAATGAATATTTAGTTTAGGTAGCTAGGGTTGTATTATCAAATAGCGTAGGTTGTACAAATTAGCTAGGAATTTATATAAGAATAAAAACACAGGAATGGAAATTTATTTATTGTAAATTATATTTAAAAAATACGTTCATTTGTTTTCTTAAATCTTTCGGGTAATTTAAATGCATTTGTTTGGATTTTACGAACAGCAGGTAATAAGTTGAGCTGAACAGTATGAAGGCAAAACAGGTTTACCAACCCAAGCAACACAGGTGTACCAACCTTCCGGGCGAACTCGGGTAGGACTATTTCCACCCTCCGGGGGAGGGTCTCCGCGAACCCCGCTCTTGTGGTATTTGGGTGTCGCGCGGGTTCCTCCGCCCCTCCCCTACGGGTATGGAAAACGTCCCCCCCTGTGTTCCGTGGCTCGAGCCCCCTAATTGCCGTGTATACCTTTTCAAATAATATATATCAAGTTCGCCCTAGAACAGGCTAAAAAAAAAAAAAAAAAAAAAAAAAAAAAAAAAAAAAAAAAAATTCATTCGACCTAGACACTATTTATGTATCATGGATGCTACCTGTGAAAATTTTTTTTCGATGCTCCCGTCCGTGTGGGCGTTAAGTAACTTTGTCCTATTAACATTTACGTAAGTGGTTCGAATTAACGAGGACTTTTTATAAGAAGAAAAACACAGGTATTTAACAGGAATGGAAAATTATTGATTGTGAATTATATTTAGAAAATACGTTCGTTTGTTTTCTTAACTCTTTCGGGTAATTTAAATGCATTTGTTTGGATTTTACGAACAGCAGGTAATAAGTTGAGTTGAACAGTATGAAGACAAAACAGGGTTACCAACTTAAATTAAAAGGTGTAACAACTGCAAATTTACGAATTGCCAACCCAAGAAAAACAGGTGTACCAAAACGCAATTAATAAACAGGATATTATATTTATATTTATTTATTTTGATTGTCTCTCTCTCTCTCTCTCTCATTAACAGGAAACAGCGTTTTTCAATCCATGCATTACAATATATAATATATATATATATATATATATATATATATATATATATATATATATATATATATATATATATATATATATATATATATATATATATTTTATTATAAATATATATATATTATATATATATATATATATATATATATATATATATATATATATATATATAATATAATATTATATAATTTTTGGAACGTCTAATAATGTCGTCATTAATTCGCTTCCTGAGGGGAGGGGGAATGATCTTAAAAAGGACAAATATCAACTGATTTTTCCCATAGGAATTAACTAAAAATGGTTTAATCCGTTCCCAGCCCCGAATTTTGCCTATCTATTCTTTAACAAAAAAAAAAAATCACTCGAAAATCGATCTCGGAAATCGTCGTTGCAAATACATTTCTCACCCCTTTTCTTTTTTGCTTTTTATCGTCCTGCATTTTTTATACCCAAGGTCACTTACGGTAATGTGTTTATTAAAAAAAATAACTGTAAAAATCTAGTAAATATTAAAAAGAAATAAAGTATTAAACAAGAGTTAATGCGCGCACTTTCAATCACCGCTCGAGACTGAGCCAACTGACGATCAGCTGACTCGCCGACCACGTCGGAGGAGGGACGAATATCTGACTTTTCGAGCGAATATCAAAAAAATTTCAACGAAAAATACAGGACGAATTTCAATAAAGACCAATATTGCGTGAACGAATATTGGAGTTCCAATATATGTATGTATATATATATATATATATAATTATTAAATTTTTTAGTTAATATATATATTAGAATATATATAATATATATATATATATATATATATATAATATATAATATATATATTATTATATATATATATATATATGATATATATGGTTTATAAACTTACTATTATCCAATATATAATATTGAATAACTCAATGTTCCTTAAATAAAGATGTATAGTATATATATATATAATATATATATATAATATATTTATATATATAAATATATAGATATATATATATATATATATATATATTATATATATATATATATATTATAGATGACACTCGCAAAGATTAAAAACTTTGCTATGTTGCGGTGTTATATTCTTGGTGAATAACCTGGAATATAACATAGTGACAAGAATCAATACTTGGAGGAACTTCGTGCGTCCCCTCGGCTCCCACTAGTATATGCATTTCTACCATATTCGAAATCTCTCTATCCCCTCATTTTTCAATTATTTATATCTTTCATCCTCTCCTCCTTTCACAGTCTTCTCTCTCTCTCTCTCTCTCTCTCTCTCCTCTCTCCCATCTCGGCTTTACGCCGGCTACCGCCCACACGGTATAGCGTAGTCCCTACACACCCAACCACGTCGGCCTCCGTTTCTCCTCCCTCTCCCCGCTCTCCCCCTACCTCTCTCTCTCTCTCCTCTCTCTCTCCTCTCTTCTCCCTCTCTCCTCTCTCTCTCCTCTCTTCCTCTTCTCCTCGCTTCTCTCTCTCTCTCTCTTCTCCTCTCTCTTCCTTTCTCTCTCTCTCTTCTCTCTCTTTCCTTCTCTCTCTCTCTTCTCCTTCTCTCGCTCTCTCTTCTCTTCTCCTCTCTCCTCTCTCCTCTCTCTCTCTCTCTCCTCTCTCTCTCTCTCTCTCTCTCTCTCTCTCCTCTCTCTCTCTCTCTCTCTCTTCTCTCTCTCTCTCTCCTCTCTCTATTTTAATTCCCTCCCATTAGTCCCTTTATTAAGCTTTAAAGTACTTTGTACGTACTTTCCCTCTTCAAAAAGAGGATATCCTCCCTTTTTTTCGGCCCTCCAGCGCCTTTTTCCACATGGGTCTCTAGTCCAACTCACGCTTCTTTCCCGTGGATGATGGTACAGGCAAAAACTGGTCTTTTTGTTCGCCTATGACTGGATAACAATTGTAGGGGAATCCGAACTTTCGTTAACCGCCGGAGGAGGCCGTCCTTCACTTTATTGTATGAACTCGGGCTCTGACGTGAAGTTATGTAGGTTCCGTGCTGTACATGGGGGGGGGGGGGGTAAACCGACGTGGAGTTCCGGGAGGCTCTTCCGAGTCCACACACATCCACAGCCTACGCTACGGAATGGGATCCGGGAAGTTATGCGAGTCTGGTTTGTAAATTGTGACTTGTTGTGGGGAGAAGGACTACCCTTCCTTATGAAATATACGCTTTCCGGTCCATCCTGTTATTTACTTTTGTTTCATTTGTTTTATTGCTATATTTGCTCATCTATGGAGACGAAGTCTGTGGTTTAACTTCTATGAAAATGGCTTATAAAGATAATACATTATTAAATCAAGGCGTTCACAATTACCAACTTTTGTGCACCCCACCTCGGTCCCTCCTACTCCTAGACCAGCAGGTGTTTCCTCTTTTATTCCTTCTACTACACCTGAAAGTCCTTAGCATAACCTCAGCGATTCATCGCCTGATACGCCCTCGACACCCCAGGTGGCCAAACGGTTGGGGCAATCCCGAAAAGGTACCCCCCTTTCCAGTCGTTCTCATTTATTTACTCCGTATGTTGCTCCCCCTCCGGGAATACCAGCTGATACATCATTTCCGATATATTACTTATTGCGATCAACTGCCTCCAAAGCTCGTACTAAGCAAAGAACCATTATTCTTAACGATGCACTTGAAAAAGCTTTAGAGTTGAAGACCCCCCCCAATCACATTAATGAGAAATGGATCCCTTCTCGTTCAAGCTACTACCCGGAATTAAAGCTCCATCTTGTCATCCTTAACGTTTTTCGGAAACATCCCTTTTATTTCCACTCCTGATGAAATAAGAAACACATCCAAAGGAACTATTTATTCTTTAGAACAGAAAAACGAAGATACTGCTGTAATTTTAAGAAATCTAAAGCAGAAAAGATTTCTAGTTACAAACGTTTATAGATTTCCCCCTTGTCGGGACTCGCCTGATACCCAAAATCCTTTTTACTGTTACCCCTTACCCACCTTCAAAGGTGAAAATGGATTTATAAGCTACAGTGTTCTACGTTTATTCCACGACCCAGATATTGCTTTAAATGTCAACGATTTGACATACCGAAAGTAACTGTTAGGGGACCCGCATAACAATGCCCAGTCTGCCGCAGAGAATTCACATTCCCTGTGAAAACACACCACATGCAAAAGCCCGTGTGAGGGACCCACAGTGGCCATTCTCCTTAAAAATGCCTTCTTACCTGTTTGAACATGGAGGTTTCGGAGTTATGTACCATACACAAAAATTGAGCAGGAGAGATGCCATACACCAGCTCAAAGACAAAATATCCCACAAGATAATAGGGACAATCGTTAGTGCTACAATTGGAGCAAGAGCTCCCTGTTTCCATGTGTTAAATCCACACGACAACTCATTCCAGTAGAACTTTCCCTTAAAATTCTAGCGAAACTCAAGCAGTTACTGCAACCTGCCCGCCTGCATTACCTATACTACCGACTTCTCAAATAATCCAAAAGCAACCCTTGATCCAATCTCCCGTTCAAAATGCCATCCAACCCTACTCCGAGTACTAGTTTTCAACCAACCAACAATGAAACTAAGTTGGTTCATTCAATACAAAACTTGGAGCATTTCCTGCCAAGACACTGTCCTATACCCTCCCAATGAGTTCGTAAACTCACGTAAGAGACCTGCATCTATGTCCCCTAATCTGTCTTCCACCATTACTTAATTTCCTGAAAAAGATGTTCCTAAACACAAGAAAAGATTAATCACCAAACTAAAGATTATTCGCTAAAATACAAAACATCCGAATTTCCAAAGCAAAATTCACTGACCCCAGATTAAAATGCAACTTAGGAAGAGGCCTCGTCATAAGTTTATTCCTGAGACAAAAGCAGCGACTTCAACAGATTGTACATCACAGCTATTGCAATAAACCATCCAACCAACTTCTCTGATAAGCTTGCAGGATTATTCCAGCTCTTCTGAATCCTTCTATAACTCTTCTTCCGAATTTCCTACCTCAGCTTCCCTAAAGGTTCTATGCCTTAGCGGATGAAATGGATCATAGTTCCCAAATGGAGCCTGATGATGACGACCCACTCTTTCTTTAATGCTTCTTGCTCTTCTGAGAGAGATGAATATAAAACCCTTCAACGCGAACAACGCAAGCGCTCTAGCGTTCTAAATTTACTGGTGGTACAAAAGGGGACCCAGAGGTTACCCATCCAACCCAAATTGTCAGTTTTCCAAAATCACCCACCTGATAGCTCACTGACAAAGTCTCTAGCGTCAGACCTCCGTAACCCAACGCCCATTTTTAATCCCTATCGCAACTCCAACTTTTACAAAAAAAGTGACACTTTTCCGGTGTCACCTTCTTACAATACTCCACCCATTTCTGAATCTGCTTGCTTGGCAGATGCTGATATCGCTTCCATTCCTAAACATGAGCATTTTGGTTGCTCTTCCAACGACCAACCAAGTCCACACAATAAGATGGACTTGGTTGAACTCAACTTACTTCGCATTCATGGCGAAGCCCCTCCACCAAATAACCACAAAAAAAAAAAAAAAAAAAAAAAAAAAAACCGGTCGTACAACCCAAATCTCTGTTGTACGACTATTCTTTACCACCAGGATTTGTTGTTCTTCCTCGTCGAAACCTACGTCTCAGCCTTTCCTCCCATCTGAATCCACTTCCAACATCACTCCTAGCCACATAGAGACAATTGTCTCAAAAAGACTATCCTCATAATATTTATAACAACATAGCATGGCCACCTTCCTTCAATGGAATTGTTCTCTATTAGTTGAACAAGTTCTTCAAAATTAAACATATGTACACCAAAGTGCATATGTTTGCAGGAACTTCGACTATGTCATCGCAACTTCTTCCAACCGTCGGAATATAAATCGCCGCTAACCTCTATAGAAAGAGGTGACAATGATAGGAGAGGTGCAGGAATACTCATTTATAAATCTGTCCCTATTCTCCAGTTCCTCTTCAAACTAGACTTCAAGCAGTGGCAGCACGAATTCATTTGTCCACCGACCTTACTGTCTGTTCGATCTACTTGGCCCCGAGTAGTGAGTTTACTAAGGTCGACTTATCTGATCTTTTTAAGCAGCTCCCTATTCCGGTTGTTATACTAGGAGACTTCAACCTTCGTCACCCCTTATGAGGCGACTCTGTCACCTCGTCTAAGTCAAAGATCCTTGTAGATCTTCTAATACCCTTTTCCCTGGAATGCCTAAACACAGGACTAACTATATATGAACGTTTAGATACACACTCTTCCTCCTGTAATTGATATTTCCTTTTGCTCCCATTCCCTTATGGATCACTTTACCTGGTCCCACTTTGATTTTTTATATGGCAGTGACCACTACCCAATAGCCTTAAACGAACTTACCGAGCCCAATGTTAAAACCTATTTCCAGCTGGCGTTATGACCTAGCGGAGTGGGCTCCTTTTTATCAGGCCACAGCTATCCCACTTTTTCCCTTCAATAAGCTGTTTCCGACTATTGATGATGCCTTTAACTTCTTCCAACAAGTTATCATCATAGTAGCGGAAGCTTGCATTCCGCGATCGTTCTCAGGTAGACGTTCGGCAACCCCTTGGTGATCCCAAGTGTGTGCTCAAGCTAAGCGACAGAAGAAAAAAACTCTACACGCAATACAAAAGGACCCGCACCACCTCAAGCATGATTATTTTTAAAGTAGCTGCGACGAGATCTCATCGAATTAATCGCCAAACACATAAACAATACTTTCGAACTTATACTTCGACTGTTAACTCCATAACTCCTCTTTCTTCAGTGAGGAAAGTTGCACAGAAAATATCTCTCCGCTCCAATAACTCTTCACCCACAGTCCTCTGTTATGGACCTGATATAATGGATACGATCTCTGCTACTGTAGCTGTTGCAGATTCATTATGTTATAGTTTTGTAGCCACTCAAGCTCTTACCGCTATCCTGAAGCCTTTCAAAAATTGAGAATTAACACTGGACCGCCAGACTTTTCAAAAGTGAAAGGGAAAGATCATATCTAAAACAGCCTTTTTACACTTGCAGAGTATCGAACTTCACTGGCAAACAGCAAAGGCGGTGCCCTTGGCCCAGAGTTAATTTCGTACATATTGCTCCGTCATATTCACCCATCTGCATTAGCGTTCTTGCTGGATCTGTTTAACAGAATCTGGATTGAATCCTCTTTTCCATCTATTTGAACTTCAGCTTTTGTAATCCCAATTCCCAAACCCGGAAAAGATTCGAAGTTGGTGGTCAACCAAAGACCAATTTCGCTGACCTGTCATACTTGTAAATTATTGGAGAAAATGGTTTCAGGCAGCCTTCTACCTGTTCTGGAGAGTCGCAGGCTTTTTGAAACTTCCAGTTTGATATCCATAAAAATCGTTCGACCGCGGATCCCATGTTAAAACTGGCTTATGACATCCGGGAAGCCTTCTCAATTGGTGGGATGGTTTTCGGTATCTTTTTTGACCTTGAAAAAGCTTATGACATAGGGTTCTCCTTAAACTCAACTCTCTCAGTTTCCAAGGACAGCTCCATCTCTTTATTAAATGCCTTCTGACAGACAGATCCATCCAGGTCTAATGTTCTTCTGTTCCGTCATGCCAATTTACTCTGGATGAAAGCGTTCTGCAGGGTAGTGTTCTAAGTGAATTATTATTATTTGCTTTCGGATTCAATGAGATCGTTACTTCTATCCCAGCGACGGTCAATTTTTCTCTCCATGTTGATGACCTGGCGCTATATATTGCCGGTACCAGGCTGCCATTTCTTGAAAGGCAACTTCAACTAGCTATTGAGAATATTTCACAATGGAGTAATTCCATGGCTTCCATTTCTCACCTACCAAACCTTCAGCAGTACTATTTAAAAAAAAGGGAGTCGAAGAACCTGCCACCTTCTCGCGAACCTAACCTTACATGGTTTACCCATTCCTATAACTTCACAAGTCAAATTTCTAGAACTCATTCTAGATGACCACCTAACATACGCACCGCACATTAAACTCCTGAAAACGACTTGTCATCGCGTGCTTGACCTATTACGTCATTTCGCCTCAAAATCTTGGGGTGCTGATGGTAAGTCCCTTTTACGTCTCCACAAGGCCCTAATCCCATCGAAACTGGACTATGTCTGCGTAGTATAATGTCAGGCCTCCCCGTCTTCTACATCTGTTAGATCCCATCCAAAACGATGCGATCCGTATCTTCCACTTGAGTCTTCCGATCGTCCTCCAGGGTGATCCTTGAAGTGAATCCAGTGTGGTGCCACTCTCTCTTCGAAGGGAATACATCATGTTCACAAGTTATCTTCGCTTTCAAAACCATAATCCCATCTGCTCTAACACCGATTCTGCGAGATATTACCTCAAAATCCTCCTTACTGGCCATTTTCTAACAGTTCATAGCATCCTTAACTTCCTCAATATCCCTTTGCAAAAGGTGCTGCCGTTCTCTTTTGACGTAGGCGTTATACACCTGGCTATTCCCTGCTCCACCATTTGAATGGTCCTACCTTTCTCTCCTAAAAATCTAGCCAACCTGCTGCCTTGTTAAAGGCATCATTCCTGTCTCATTCCGCAGTTCACGGTGGATTTACTCCAGCGTTTACTGACAACTCTAAAACAGGGGACAGTGTGGGTGCGTCTGCCGTCTTACCTGACCGCAACTTCTCCAAAACCCTCCCCACCTAATGCTTCAATTTTTACGGCAGAATTAATGGCTATAATGATTGCCCCTTTCTCGAATAATATTTTTTAAGGCCATAGACTACTCTTATGTCATTTATTCAGATTAGTTCAGCGTCCTTATCAGGCGCTGAAAGCCCCCATCTAATAAACACAATGGTATTCCGCTGTACAACAATTTCTTGCGGCTGCTCCACTCTTGTAAGAAACAAATCATACTATGTTGGACCTCTCTCACGTAAGGGTAACTGGCAACGAAATCGGTGACAGAGAGACCAAAATGGCCGCCTCTTTTTTCGGAGCTGTTCTAGGTACTTCCCGGATGCCCATTCGACAAGGTCGCTTCCCATCAACTGACTATTATCCTGCTCTCCAACAAGGCTTCCGGCTTTGGCAAGAGTGCTGGACGAGTGACCAGCGATGGCGTACTTAAGAAATATCAAACACCGAACATTTGGTGAGTGGTCTCCTCTCACGACAAAGCGCTTGCACCAGGTGATACTTAGCACGCCTCCGTAATGGCCACACCAATATCACTCATAGCCACTACACGTCACGGGACCCTCCTCCCAACTGCAAATTTTACCGTCGCCATACCCCGCAATCTGGTCAAAATATCTTCATAGATTGTCCCCAACTGGACCCCATTCGCCGTCGTCATTTTCCTACTTTATGGTCCATAACACCTTCTAAAAGTTTATCCCATATCTTATCTGAATCCTCTTACTTTAAGTAACTCTATTTTCTCTTATCTTCAAGAACTGAATATTCTTTATATCATGATTGTTATGTAATCTTATTAAGACTATTTATAATGTTAGGACATCTTTTATTTAGCTTTTTATATTTTTGACTGAATATTCATTTCGCCATCGCAAATTTCTTTGACATTTAAAATATGTATGAGCCAGGACCTAACCATGGAGTTGATTATTCAACCCAGCGTGGCCGCTTCTCTGTGGCCCGTGGTGGGTCCTGTACATGAAATCAGAAAAAAAAAAATAATATATATATTATATATATATATATATATATATATATATATATATATATATATATATATATATTATATATATATATATATATATAATATATATATAATATTACTATAATTCCCATTTGGCATTTCAATTATACAATTCAGAGCAAATCCAAAATTGTAAAAGATCTTAACTTTGAAAAAACAAAGAATTCTTACTTCCGTTGAATACGACAGAGTTTCCTTCTTAGAGATAAGGAATACGATAAGAAATCAAATGTATCAACTCACATTGAACATAATTCGAGTAGGGGTCCTTATCATTTTTTAATCGGTCTAAATTTTGAAATTAGCAATTATTTTCCTATCTTAATGCTTTGTATTTGATATCAAAAAAAAGGCTTTCAGTTACATAATAAAATACCGTATATATATATATAATATATATATATATATATACTATATATATATAATATATATATATATATAATATATATATATATATATATATATATATACCTATATTATATATTATATATAGTTTTATAAAATATATATATTATATATATATAGGGACAAAGTCTACCTATTGACCTTTTGATCTAAAGTAAATTTTAATTTTAACTTATTATAAATTAAACTACATATAAAATATAAAGTATAGAAATCTTGGAAATTATATTTTTGAAGTTATTGATTCAAATAAAAAATATCATACAATATCATGGTTTTACTTTATGATGCGAGTAATTTTAGAAATTTTACCCAATGTAGACTCTATAACAGGGATGCCCATCGCTTGTGAGTTTTTCTCAAGTTCTTGAGTTTTTGGCATTCATCTTGAGTACTTGAGTTTTTGTCCTAAATATATATATATATATATATATATATTATATATATATATATATATATATATATATATATATATAATATATATATATATATATATATATATATATATATATAATATATATATATATATATATATATATATATATTATATATATTATAATATATATAATATATATATATATATATATAGCGTATATATATATAATATTAGGAGTATATATATATATATATATATTATTATAATAATATATATATATATATATATATATATATATATATATATATATATATATATATATATTATTTAGTTAAGGGTTATTACATGCAAAATAGGGCTCGACCGACGCGGGAGCAGAAGGGGGGACCGATTTCCATACCCCGTAGGGAGGGGCGGAGGAACCCCCCGCGACACCAAATACCAAAGAGCGGGGCGGGGGTTCCGGAGATTCCCGCGCAGGGGGCGGGGAAATAGTCCTACCCTGTCGTCCCCCGAAGGCGAGAGACCCCGACTCCTGCCATCTTGGCGGTTTACCCTTGGGGTTATTCCTTTAGTTAAAAAAAAAAATAAATAAATAAAAACTGACGGAGTCGTAAAAACGTAACTGGTCCT
>JABUQX010101171.1:10000-17998 GCA_015478945.1 Trachelipus rathkii | reverse complement strand
AGGACCTGTTACGTTTTACGACTCCGTTCAGTTTTATTTATTTATTTTTTTTTAACTAATAAGGAATAACCCAAGCGGTAAACGCCAAGATGGCCAGGAGTCGGGGGTCTCTCGGCCTTCCGGGGAACGACAGGGTAGGACTATTTCCCCCCCTCCGGGGAGGGTCTCCGGAACCCCCGCTCTTTGGTATTTGGGTGTCGCGGGGGTTCCTCCGCCCCTCCCCTACGGGGTATGGAAAACGTCCCCCCCTCTGTTCCCCGTCGGCTCAGCCCGCCTATTTGCAGTCTAATGACCTTAACAATAATATATATATATATATAATATATATATATATATATAATATATATATATATATATATATATATATTTTATTTATATATATATATATATATATATATATATATATATTATATATATATATATATATATATATATATATATATATATATATATAATATATATATATATATATATATATATATATTATATATATATATAATAATATTATATATATATATATATATGATATTTATCCGTGTATATACCTTAACAAAATATATATATATATATATATATATATATATATATATTTAGGACAAAAACTCAAGTACTCAAGATGAATGCCAAAAACTCAAGAACTTGAGAAAAAACTCAAGCGATGGCATCCCTGTTATGAGTCTACATTGGGTAAAATGTCTAAAAATTCCTCCGCATCATAAAGTAAAAACATGAATATTGTAATATTTTTTTTTGAATTATAACTTCAAAATATAATTTCCCTATGATTTCTATATTATATTTTATATGTAGTTTAATTTATAATAAGTGTAAAATTAAAAATATTTACTTTAGATCCAAAAAGGTCAAATAGGTAGACTGTCCTGATTATATATATATATATATATATATAATATATTATATTATATATATATAGTATATATATATATATATATATATATATTGTATATATATATCATATTATATATATAGATATGTATATATATATATATATATATATATATATATATACGTATTTATTAATGTACTGAAGCCTTTTTTTGATTTATCAAATACAAAGCTCGCATTGAAGATAGGAAGATAATTGCTAATGTTTCAAATTTAGACGATTAAAAATGAAGGACCCCTACTCGAATTTTAATGTGGAGTGATACATTTGATTTCTTATCGTATTCCGTTATCTCTAAGAAGTGGAAACTCTGTCGTATTCAAAAGGAAAGTAAGTAATCTTTGTTTCAAAGTTTAAGATCTTTTAAAATTTTTGGATTTGCTCTGATTGTATAATGAATGGCAAAAATGGGGATTACAGTTATATTATAATATATATATATATATATATATATATATATATTAGATATATTATATATATATATATAATTATATATATATAAGGTAATATTATATACTTATATGAATTATTTTTCTTTTATTCTGATTTCATTGTACAGGACCCACCACGGGCCACAGAGAAGCGGCCACGCTTGTTTTTGAATTAATCAACTCCATGGTTAGGTCCTGGCTCAGTACATAATTTCTTTAAATGTCAAAGAAAAATTGGATGGCGAAATGAATATTCAGTCAAAAATAAATAAAAAGCTAAATTAAAAGATGTCCTTACATTATATAAATAGTCTTTTTAAGATTACATAACAAAATCAAATGCTATAAAGAATATTTTCAGTTTTTGAAGATAAGAGAAAATAGAGTTACTGTTAAAGTAAGAGGATTCAGCATAGAATATGGGATAAAAAACGTTTAGAAGGTACTATTGACCATAAAAGTAGGAAAAATGACGCGACGGCGAATGGGGTCAGTTGGGGGACAATCTATGAAATATTTTGACCAGATTGCGGGTGGATGGCAACGGTAAAAATTTGCAGTTGGAGAGGAGTGTCCTCTGACCGTGTAGTGGCTATGAAGTGATATTGGTGCTGTGGCCATTACGGCCAGCGCGTTGCAAAGTATCACCGTTGCCCGTGCAAGCGCTTTCGTCGGTGAGAGGAGGAAGACACTCACCAAATGTTCGGGTTTGTTATTTCTAAAGTTACGCCCATCGCTGCGTCACTCTCGGTCCAGACCTCTTGCCAATAAGACCGGAAGCCGTTGTTGAGAGAGCAGGATAATTAGCAGTTGATGGGGAAGGCGACCTTGTTCGAATGGGCATCCGGGAAGTACCTAGAACAGCTCCGAAAAAAAGAGGCGGCCATTTTGTCTCTCTGTCAGCGATTTCGTTGCCAGGTTTACCCTTACGTGAGAGAGGGTCCAACATAGTATGATTTGTTTCTTACGAGAGTGGAGCAAGCAGCCCAAGAAATTGTTGTACAGCGGATACCATTGTGTTTTTTAGAATAGGGGGTTTTAAGCGCCTGGAGTGGCGCTGAACTAATCTGAATAAAGTTGTGACATAAGAGTAGTCTTGGTTCGAATATTATTCGGAAAGGGGCAATCATATATAGCCATTAATTTCTGCGTTTAAAAATTGAACCATTAGTGTAGGGAGGGTTTTTTTTGGCAGAAGTAGAAGTTGCGGGGGGTCAGGAACAGACGGCAGACGCACCCAACTGTCCCCTGTTTTAGAGTTGTCAGTTAAAACGCTGGAGAGACTGGAGTAAATCCACCGTGAACTGCGGAATGAGACAGGAATGATGCCTTAACAAGGCAGCAGGTTGGCTAGATTTTTAGAGAGAAGGTAGGACCATTCAAATATGCGTCGGGAGCAGGGAATAGCCCAGGTGTACCCTACGTCAAAAAGAGAACGGCCAGCCACCTTTTTGCAAAGGATATTGAAGAGAAGTTAAGGATGCTATGATTACTGTTAGGAAAATGGCCAGTAAGGAGGATTTTGAGGTAGGTATCTCGCAGAATCGGTGTTAGAGCAAGATGGGATTATGGCTTTTTGAAAAGCGAAAGATAACTTTGTGAACATGATGTATTCCCTTCGAAGAGAGAGTGGCACCACACTGGATTCACTTCGAAGGATCACCCTGGAGGACGATCGGAAGACTCCAGTGGAGATACGGATCGCATCGTTTTGGATGGGATATCAAACAGATGTAGAGACGGGTGAGGCCTGACATGTATACTACGCAGACATAGTTCCGGTTCAGTTTCGAGGGATTAGGGCCTTTGTGGAGACGTAAAAGGACTTACCCATCAGCACCCAAGATTTTGAGGCGAGTAATGACTTATAATAGAGTCAAGCACGCGGATAACAAGTCGTTTTTCAGGATAGGTTTAATGGGCGCGTGCGCGATGTTATGGTGGTCATCTAGAATGATTCTAGAAATTTGACTTGTGAAGTTTAGTTATAGAATGCGGTTAAAACCATGTAAGGTTAGGTTCGCGGGAGGAAGGTGGCAGGTTCTTCGACTCCCTTTTTTTTAAATAGTACTGCTGAAGGTTTGGTAGGTGAGAAATGGAAGCCATGGGAATTACTCCATTGTGAAAAATATTCTCAATAGCTAGTTGAAGTTTTGCCTTTTCAGAGAAATGGCAAGCTGGTACCGCAAATATAGACGCCAGGTTCATCCAACATGGGAGAAAAATTGGACCGTACCGCTGGGATAGAAAGCTAACGATATTCTCATTGAATCCATGAAAAGCCAAATAATAATAATCACTTAGGAAAACACTAACCTGGCAGGAACGCTTCATTCCAGGAGTAAATTGCATGACGAAACAGAAAGAACATATTAGACCTGCGAGTGGATTGTATTCTTGTTTTCCTTGTTCAAAGGAAAAAAAAGGGGCCCATTTTGTTAATAAAGAGGATGAGCTGTCCTTGGAAACTGAGAGAGTCGAGTTAAGGAGAACCCTATGTCATAAGCTTGTTTCAAGGTCAAAAAAATACGAGAAACCATCCCACCAATTTGAGAATGGCTTCCCGGATGGTCATAGCCAGTTTTACATGGATCCGCGCCTGTCGAACGATTTTTATGCGATATCAAACTGAAGTTTCAAAAAGCCTGCGACTCTCCACAGAACAGGTAGAAGGCTGCCTGGAAACCATTTTCTCCAATATTTACAAGTATGGACAGGTCAAGCGAAGATTGGTCTTTTGGTTGAACTCCACCAATTTCGAATCTTTTCCGCGGTTTTGGAATTTGGGATTAACAAAACTGAAGTTCCAAATAGCATGGAAAAAGATGATTCAATCCAGATCTGGTTAAACAGATTCCAAGCAAAGAACGCTAAATGCAGATGGGTGAATATGACGGATAGCAATATGTACGAAAATAAACTCTGTGGCAAGGGCACCCGCCTTTGCTGTTTAGCCAGTGAAGTTCGATATCTGCAAGTGTAAAAAGGCTCTTGTTTTAGATATGATCTTTCCCTTTCGCTGTTGAAAAGTCTGGCGGGCGGTGCAGTGTTAATTCTCAATTTTTGAAAGGCTTTCAGGTTAGCGGTAAGAGCTTGGAGTGGCTACAAAGAACTAACTATAACATAATTGAATCTGCAACAGCTACTAGCAGAGATCGTACCCATATAATTCAGAGTCCTATAACAGAGACCTGTGGTGTGAAGAGTTATGGAGCGAGAGATATTTCTGATGCAACGTAATTTCCTCACTTGAAGAAAGAGGGATGTTATCGATGGGTTAACAGTCGAAGTATAAGTTCGAAAGTATTGTTTATGTGGTTGGCGATATTAATTCGATCTGAGATCTTTTCGTCGCAGGCTTACTTTAAAATAATCATGCTTAGACGTTGCGTGCGGGTCCTTTTGTATGCGTGTAGAGTTTTTTTTCTTCTGTCGCTTAGCTGAGCACACATTGGGCATCACCAAGGGTTGCCCGAACGTCTACTTGAGAACGGAATCGTCGGAATGCAAGCTTCCGCTACTATGATTGAAAACTTGTTGGAAGAAGTTAAAGGCATCATCAATAGTCGGAAACAGCTTATTGAAGGGAGAAAGTGGGGAAGCGTGGCCCTGATAAAAAGAGGCCCACTCCGCTAGGTCATAACGCCAGCTGGAAATAGGTTTTAACATTGGGCTTAAGTTCGTTTAAGGCCTATTGGGTATGTGGTCACTGCCATATAAAAAATCAAAGTGGAAACCAGTAAAGTGATCCCTAAGGAATGGGAGAGCATAAAGGAGAATATCAATACAGGAGGACAGAGTGTGTATCGAACGTTCATTATATAGTTAGTCCTGCGGTTAGGCATCTCCAGGAAAAGGGTATTAGAAGATCTACAAGGATCTTTGACTTAGACAAGGTGACAGAGTCACCTCATAAGGGGCTGACGAAGTTAGAAGTCTCCTAGTATAAACAACCGAATAGGGAGCTGCGTAAAAAGATCAGATAAGGTCGAAACCTTAGTAAACTCACTACTCGGGGGCCAAGTAATACGAACAGACAGTAAGGTCGGTGGACAAATGAATTCGTGCTGCCACTGCTTGAAGTCTAGTTTGAAGAGGGACAAGAGAATAAGGACTGTCTGTCTTATTGAATGATATTCTTGCAAACCTCTCCTATCAATTGTCACCTTCTTTTCTATAGAGCGTCACGGCTGATTTAATATTCTGACGTTGAAGAAGTTTGCGATGACAAGTCGAAGCTCCTGGCAAATATATGCATTTGGTTGTACATATGTTTTTAATTTGAAGAACTTGTCAAACCTAAAAGAGACAAATGTCCATTGGAAGCGAAGGTTGGCCATGCTATGTTTGTTAATAAATATTATGAGTATAAGTCTTTTTTGAAAACAGTTGTCCTATATGTGCCTAGGAGTGATGTGGAAGTTGATCAGAGGGGCGAGGAAAGGCCTGAGACGTAGGTTTGACGGAGTAAGAACAACAAGATCCTGGTGAGTAAAGAATATCGTACAACAGAAGATTTGGGTGTACGACCGGTTTTTTTTTTTTTTTTTTTTTTTTTTTTTTTTTGTTGGCATGTGGGGGGGGGGAGGGATGAAGTTTTCGCAAAGAATGGGAAGTAAGTTTAGTTTAAAGCCAAGTCCATCTGTTGTGTGGACTTGGTTGCGGTCGTTGGAAGAGTAACCAAAATGCTCATGTTTAGGAACGGAAGCGATATCAGCATCTGCCAAGCAAGCATATTCAGAAAAAATGGCATGGAAGAATATGGGAAGAATGGTGACCACCGCGAGAGAAAAGTGTCACTTTTTTGAAAAGTTGGATGCGATATTGGGAGTTATTAAAAAATGGGATCCGTTTGGGGTTCACGGAAGTCTGACGGATAGAGACTTTGTGAGCTATCAGGTGGGGTGGAATTTTTTGGAAAAACTGGACAATTTGGGTTGGGATGGGTAAACCTCATGGGTCCCCTTTTTTGTTACCACCAGTTAAATTTAGAACGGCATAGGAGCGCCTTGCGTGGTTCGCGTTGAAGTGGGTTTATAATTCATACTCTCTCAGAAGAGCAAGAAGCCATTAAGAAAAGAGTGGGTGTCACAGCAGCTCCATTTGGGAACTATGATCCATTTTCATCCGCTAAGGCATAGAATCCTTTAGGGAATGCTGAGGTAGGAAATTCGGAAGAAGAGTTATAGGAGGATTCAGAAGAACTGGAATAATCTGCAAGCTATCAGAGAGTTGGTTGGATGTGTTTTGCAAATAGCTGTGAGTACAATCTGTTGAAGTCGCTGCTTTTGTCTCAGGAATAAACTTATGACGAGGCCTCTTCTGAGTTGCATTTTTACATCTGGGGTCAGGAATTTTGCTTTGGAAATTCGGATGTTTTGTATTTTAGCGAATAAATCTTTAGCTTGGTGATTAATATTTTCTTTGTGTTTGAGGAACATCATTTCAGGAAATTAAGTAAACGGTGGAGGACAGATTAGGGGAATAGAAATGCAGGTCTCAACGTGAGTTTTAGCGAAACTCATTGGTGAGGTATAGGACAGTGTCTTGGCCAGGAAATTGCACTCAAGTTTTGTATTGAATGAACCAAACTTAGCTTCATAGTGGTTGGTTGAAAACGGTTTGGTGGGGGATTAAAAACTAAGTACTCGGAGATAATAGTAGGGTTGTGTGATGGCATTTTTGAAAGGGAGATTGGATTCGAAGGTTGCTTTTGATATTTTTGAGAAGTCAGTAGTATAGGTAGATGCAGGCCTGGGCATTCAGGTTGCGCGCAGTAAGTTGCTTTGAGTTTCCGCCTCAGAATTTAAGGAAGAGTTTATCTACTGGAATGGAAGTTGCTCGGTGGATTGAACACATGGAAACAAGGGGAGCTGCTCCAATTGTAGCATAAGATTGTCTTTATCTTGTGGGATATTTGTCTTTGAGCTGGTGTATGGCATCTCTCCTGCTCAATTTTTGTATGGTACATAAACTCCGAACCTCATGTTTTCAAACAGGTAAGAAGGCACATCTTATTTATAGGAAGTAACGCCCACTCTCTGTGGGTCTCCACAGCTTTTTGCCAGTGTGGTATGTGGGTTTTCAAGGGAGAATGTTGAAAATCTTACTAGCTGCAGACCTGCGACATATGTTATGCGGTCCCCTACAGTACTTTCGGGCTAGACCAAATCCCGTTTGACATATTTCAAAAGCCCAATATCTGGGTCGTGGAATAAACGTAGGAACACTGTATCCTTAATAAATCCTATTTTCACCTTTGAAGGTGGGTGGTAAGCGGGTAAGCAGTAAACAAGGATTTTGGGTATCAGGCGAGTCCGACAAGGCGGGAAAATCTGATAAACGTTTGTAACTAGAAAACTCTTTTCTGCTTTAGATTTCTCTCAAATACAGCGCAGATCTTCGTTTTTCTGTTTTAAAGAATAAATAGTTCCTTTGGATGTGTTTCTTATTTCATCAGGAGTGGAAATAAAAGGGATGTTTCCGAGAGACGTTAAGGATGACAAGATGGAACTTTGATTTCGGACAGTAGCTTGAACGAGGTAGACTGGATCCAATTGCTCATTAATGTGCACTTCGGGGGGTGTCTCTTTCAACTCCCCTAAAGCTTTTTCAAGTGCATCTGCTAAGAGAATAAGATGGTTCATTTGCTTCTTAGTA
>JABUQX010101171.1:0-5000 GCA_015478945.1 Trachelipus rathkii | reverse complement strand
ACTAGTTTACTCATAACCCCTAAATATTATATAAATAATGAAAATAGCAATAACGATGTCAATAATAATAATAATAATAATAAATGAACAATGGCTCACATTCTTTACCTTATTATATGTCCCAATTTCTGGTACCTCTTAATCCTGTTCCCCGCTCTCACTTCTGATTCCCTCCAGTTGCCCCCGCCTCCATCCTCCAACAATCCTCTTCTTCCTTTTTTTTTCTTACACGTAATCAAGAGATTCGATCCACACAAACGAAGCCACCACTGAAACGAATGTAAATTGGATATACTGTTTCCTGTTAATGAGAGAGAGAGGAGAGATGAAGACAGAGAGACAATGAGAGCAGAGAGAGAGAATCAATATAAATAATATAAAATATACTATAATACATCAAATATATTTCCAATTTCCTGTTTGTTATTTGCGTTTTGGTACACCTGTTTTTCTTGGGTTGGCAATTCGTAAATTTGCAGTTGGTACACCCTTTTATTTAAGTTGGTAACCCTGTTTTGTCTTCATACTGTTCAACTCAACTTATTACCTGCTGTTCGTAAAATCCAAACAAATGCATTTAAATTACCCGAAAGAGTTAAGAAAACAAACGAACGTATTTTCTAAATATAATTCACAATCAATAATTTTCCATTCCTGTTAAATACCTGTGTTTTTATTCTTATATAAATTCCTAGCTAATTTGTACAACCTACGCTATTTGATAATACAACCCTAGCTACCTAAACTAAATATTCATTAAATAATAATTTGTAAACTTTGACAAAATCGGTATTCCATTCTTATATAAATTCCTAGCTAATTTGTACAACCTACGCTATTTGATAATACAACCCTAGCTACCTAAACTAAATATTCATTAAATAATAATTTGTAAACTTTGACAAAATCGGTATTCCTTTATCCTCGTCACGTGATTGTTCTACTCTGAGGTGCCACTGATCACTACCTTTTCAATCCCTTGCTAAATAATGTCTGCTGGGAGAAAAAGAACAACATTAAAACTTAATGCACCTAAATTGTCAGTTATCAAATAAATAGTTACTTAACTGTCAACTTTTAAACACTGGTTAGCCTTTTTCTTTATTTTTAAAAGTCACAAAAACTCGATAATTAAATGTTTGCCACGTATCACTTATTAAACGAACTGTTATTCCTGAGCCATAATTTAACTTTAACTGTTACTTCAGCAATGATGTTAATCTTGATATATAAGAACAACTAAGGTACTTACGAGTTAAAACTGCCTTAGAAACCTTATCCAATACCTGGGACGATAGTTACTTGATCCTTATTTGTGCCGAGTTCAAGCATCATTTCGGCCTTTTTACACAAAGCGAGAGGAGATACCTGTGTTATGGATTTCTGCTTACTCACCGACCCTTCCGACTGTTAAATTCCTGTTAATATCTCCTGTGTATTCTGTTTAAATAGTCTGAGGTCCAGAGGTTTGCCATCCCAACTCAAGTTTATCCCGAACTAAGTGCATTGCAAGGCTAGATTTGCCTATCTCAACCTGGGTTTGTCCCATGACTAAGTTTGTCCCATGCCAGGTTTCAAGCTAGGTCCCACACTAGGTCTGTCCCATGCCAGGTTTCACACTAGGTCTGTCCCATAATCAGGTCTGTCCCAAAGCCAGGTTTCACACTAGGTCTGTCCCATGCCAGGTCCCTATAAACAATAAGTTTATCATTAATAGTTCTTATACAAATTTATTTAATATACTAATAAACAATAATCTATAATTTAACTTTGCTTACCGTAACTCTACGGGCCTCTTCTTTTGTACCTGTTGTTCCTCCTATGTTCTTAATATGAGTCGTCCCATCCTTTCTGAGATCTATTGACGATCTGATTTTATCGTGTTAAATTTCAAACTTTTTACCTTAGGCCAATCTTTAGTTGGTTTCCCTTTTCCCAACAATATATATATATATATATATATATATATATATATATATATATATATATATATATAAAAATATACTTATCAATATATATATATATATATAAATATATATATATATATATATATATATATATATATATATATATATATATATATATATATATATATATATATATATATATATATATATATATATATATAAATATATATATATATATATATATATATATATATATATGTATATATATATATATATATATATATATATATATATATATATATATATATATATATATATATATATATATATATATATATATATATATATATAAATAGAATATATATATATATATATATATATATATATATATATATATATATATATATATATATATATATATATATATATATGGTAGTAGTATATATATATATATATATATATATATATATATATATATATATATATATATATATATATATATATATATATATATATATATATATATATAAAAAAACTAATATAAAGAAATATATATATATATATATATATATATATATATATATATATATATAAGGAAAGGCCCTAGACTCCACTCTTTCAAGAAAAGCTGTAAGTATACTGTGTAACGTATCTCCAGTTTGCGTCTTTTTCATGGCACGGCAGAGAGTCTGCTCAACATGGTATTGCTAGAGAATGAACCAATAATCTTAGTACAAATTACGTGGAAACTCTGTAGAAGAAAACCCCACCACGGAGAAATAAAATATAAGAAATCATGGCAAAGAATTTGTGTCACGTAGTTAAAATCAAGATTCGGACAATGATGAAGGAATAAGCCATCAACTCAATATATTTTTGACGAAGAAGAGATACTATCTGAGAAAATACCGATACGAGGCTAGGCAATTGAAGGAAGCTTCTGTTTTGTTCAGAAGAGTCTAACCATTGATAGTAATAAGGATAAAGATATTATTAGATAATAATAATAATAATAAAAATACATAAAAGTTGTCATTTACACTTGTATAAACAATAATAATAATAATAATAATAATAATAATAATAATAATAATAATAATAATAATAATAATAATAATAATAATAATAATAATAATAATAATAATAAAATAACATAAATGATGGTAATGATTATGGTAGTGATAATAACAATATTAATAATAAGACCCCCTCCTTAATTAAGGCTCTGCCCGTGAGGGGTGGTGACATCTGTAAAAAAAATAAGTCAAGCATACTCCATACAGGGGTGAAGGACACCCCTATAAATAACAAGAAACTTGGGTGTAGTGAAAGAATTCAGAAGGCGCCTCAAAACATCGAACATCTTATAGAAGAAGCTTGATTAGAGAGAGAATTAATGTGATCCTCACAAAGATCATGGGAAAAGAAACGACAAGGATATTGAGGGCAGACGAAGGTTTGAGTTTTGTCTTTTTAAAGACGTTATAGCTTAGTGGCAGATAATGAAGAAATTGATTTTTTGAGGTATTGAAAACAACCATGTTCTCAATACCCCAATTATAAATTATAGAAAATTCGGAGGTTATAACTGCGTGTGCCATTTGCTGTTGGGTGGGATATCTTTCAATATGAAATGAGAAATAAAAAGTAGAGTTATCAGCATCTGATTGGATAAGTGAAGATATAGACAATGTCATTAATTTCTTAATGAAATGTGAAAAAAAGGAGTTGGGGATAAGACAGAGACCTTAGGAACACCAAGTGCCACAGTGGAGCGTTTGGAGAGAAAATCAGAGAGAAGGACACTGAGAGAAGGACAAATACCAATGGAGAAAATTTTAGAAATCAAAGCTTTGCATAATGTGAAATAAAACTCGAAATAAAACTAAAGCTGAGGAGATATTTTTAATGCAAAGGTATACTAAGCAAATAAGTAAATACAAACATGTATAAGCTAATGAATAAACAATATACTTTAAATTAAGATGAAAAAAAATCATGCGAAGGCTTTCGATATGTCTAGCTTCACTGCAAGAGAATCACCGAAATGCCTAAGGGTTGAGGATCAATAATAAGAGGAAAGGGAAAGGAGATCATGAATTGAACGTTTCTTACTAAAGCCATACTGACGATCAGATATAAATTCTGAAGAATTAAGGTGTTTCCGAATGCTCTTGTTAAGGATTCACTTAAAAATCTTAGAAATAGTTTAATACATATATATATATATATATATACCTATACATATATTATTATATATATATATATATATTATATATATATATATATATATATATATATATATATTACTGCATATATATATATATATATATATATAGCATATAAATATATATATATATATATATATATATATATATTATATATTATATATATATATATATATATATATATATATACCTATATATATAATATATATATATATATATATATATAGATATATATATATATATATATATATATATATATATATATATATATATATATATATATATATATATATATATATATATATACTTGCATATATGTTATATAGTTATATATATAGTTATATATATATATATTTATATATATATATATATATATATATATATATATATATATAAATATATATATATATATATATATATATATATATATATATATATATATATATATATATACTGCATATATATATATACATATATATATATATATATATATATATATATATAATATAGTTTTTTATTAGTTATGCATATATATATATATATATATATATATATATATATATATATATATATATATATATATATATTTATATATATATATATATATATATATATATATATATATATATATATATATATATATATATATATATATATATATATATATATATATATATATATATATATATATATATATTTATATATATATATATATATATATATATATATATATATATATATATATATATATATATATATATATATATATATATATATATATTGAAGTGGTAGACTGGTCTGAAAAAGGAAGATTATTAGGTAAGAAAGTGAAAAACCAACTCACCAAAATCTGCTCTTTAATCAG
>JABUQX010101169.1:0-28760 GCA_015478945.1 Trachelipus rathkii | reverse complement strand
CTCTTCCCCTGGAAGTAGGCAAGAAAACGAGGACGAGCAACAGCAGGAAGGCCAAATTATTAAAAGGAATTCCCCGCAAACCAAGATACTAATCCCTTCCGGATATCTCCTTCCTGAGAAAAACCCTTTTTTTCTTGTCCCCATTCCTCCTATCTTTTTCAACCCCGGTAGTTAACCCCACCCCCACCCTACCTTGTAGCAGTATTGACACTTTATTAAAAATTAATATATATAAATTATTTTTTATCTCCTATAGTATATTTTATATTATTATAGTTCATACACATATCAGGTTTTTTTAATAAAAAATATGTTCTTACTTATAATTTAACAATACAATTCCTACACTACAACTTTTATAGATATACTAGTCGTTCATATTTATATATATATTTATATACTAAATAATATATATTATTAAATTATTTTATTATTTTTCTAATTATTATGTTATCTACCTTTTGTCTATATTGTTTATAGGTATTAGTAATTTTTTTAATACTCATACTTTTTAAGATATTTTTAGCAATTTGTATCTTTTAATTTTTGTTTTTATACTATATATTTTTTCAAAAGATTATATTTATATTCTTTTTAATTTTATATTATGATGTATTAAAACGAAAAATAAATCTTTAATTGATATATTTCATATATATTATATATTATATAATAATTATATAATTCATATATATTATTATTATTTATATTAGGTATATTATAAAATAAATATTTATTATGTGTATAATTATATATATTATATATATATATTAACTATCATATATTATATATAATATTAAATCATTATATTTCCAATGTATTGCTGGCAACTGCAATTAAGAACAGCAAGAAACTAGTTGTACACGTGATAACAATGTTATAAAGAAAAAGAACTGACAATATGAAAGGCAAGATAACTGGGTTCACGTGGACCTCAATATAAGAAAAATTCAACTGGGGTTACGTTGAACCCCATTGATAAAGAACAGAACTGGGGTAACGCGAACCCCATTATTAAAGAAAAAAAAAATGGGGTGAAGTGACTCCAATGTAAAGGAACAAGGAAACTGTACAATATAAGAACAAGCAGCTGGGCGGGTCACGTAACCCCAATATAAAGAACCAGCAACTGGGTCACCTAACCCCAACATGAAGAACAAGCAACTGGGTAACGTAGACCCCAATATAAAGAACAAGCAACTTAGGTCACGTGAGCCCCCAATATAAAAAAACAAGAAACTGAAATATAAGGAACAAGCACCGGGGTCAGGTGGCCTCAATATAAAGAACCAAGAAACTAGGGTCAAATACCCCAATAATGTGAAGAACAAGCAAATGGGGTCACCGTTACCCCCATATCTAAAGAACCAGCGCAACAGCAGAAGCCAAATTTAAAGACCGAAAAGTACTAAATCCTTCGAGTTAGCAGTGCCGACAATATAAAGTTACAATTATATATATATATATATATCTATATAATATATATATATATCTATAACTGATATATAGTATATTATATTATACTTATTATATAATTATATATATCTTTATTTAATATAAATAAATTACCAATTATTGGCACTGCATTAAGAACACAAAAATATTACAGCATATATGAGCAATAATTGGGTTAAAAGAAAAAAGACTAGAAAAACTGACAAAATGTAAAGCAAGTAACTGGACTCCGCCAACCTCAAATATAAAAAAAAAAAGAAAAACTACTGGTGTTACGTGACCCCATTATAAAGAACAAGCAACTGGAGGGGCTAGAAAAACCATTAAAAGAAAAAAAAATGGGTTGGATATGACTCCAATTGTAAAGAACAAAAAACTTACAATATAAAGAACAAGAGCTGGGGTCACGTCAACCCCAATATAAAGAAACCAGCAACTGGGCCTCACCCTTAACCCCCAATATGAAGAAAAGAGCAACTGGACGGTACGTGACCCCCCAATTAAAGAACAAGCAGACTAGGGTCACGAGACCCCATATTAAATAAAACAAGATAACTGAAATATAGGAATCAAGCACTGGGTTCCAGGTGCTCTAATAATAAGTAACCAGAAATCTTAGTTCAAATAACCCACCTATATGAAGAACAAGGCAAATGGAAAAGAAGATACAACGTGTTAACCCCAAATATCAAGGAACAAAGCAACGCCAGAAGGCCAATTTAAAGGACCCGAATTTAAGTATCTATTAATCCTTCGAGGATATAGCAGTGTCCCCACTTTGATAAAAATTATATATTTATTATATTATATTATAATATATATATATATACGATAATAATATTATATAATCATATATTATATATATATATAATATATATATATTATATATATATAATTAATATATATAATTATAATATATTAATTAATTATAATATATATATATACTTATATATAATATATATATTATATTATATACTTTAAACTATATATATAATATATATTTGTTATATAATATATTTATAACTATATACATATATATTATATTATAATAATATATATATATATATTATATGATATATAAATATATATATAATAAATATATAATATATATATTATTTATATAATATATTCCAATGTATCTGCAACGCATTTAAGACAAGCAATGTGTCACGTAGATACAATTGTGAAAGATAAAAGAAACACCAATATTAAAGCATTAATAAAATGGATGTTCACGTGATCTCTAATAAATAGAAAAGCATCAGCACTGTGGAGAGTACGTGCCCCCTATTTTAATTAAAGAATCAAGAAATAAATTACTACTATTCGGTATAGTATAGATTGTAAAACTCAATATTGCTTCTATTTATATAAAAAAATTATAAAATGTTTTATGTGTTAAAAGTGACTCCAATGTATATTATGATTACATAAAAAATCTTACAATATAAAGATACAACTGAGCAGCGAGGTGATTCTTATTAACGTTAACACCCTAAATTTATAGATACCTTTTATATTTTTAGTAAATTTTATAGTCTAAAACTTGTGTTTGTGATAAGTAACCCCTATAATCAATTAATTGAAGAACAAGCAACTGGGTGAAATCGGTATCCCCTAATATAAATGAACAAGTCAACTAGTGGTCTCTACGAGACCCCAATATAATAAAACAAGAAACTGAAAATATATAATCTAGGTGGAAACATAGTCATTCTGGTTTTTGTGAACAGTGTGTTGCGATACTTATCACACAAGAAACTCCAGAAAAAAGACTGGGTCAAATAACCCCAATAATGAAGAACAAGCAAATGGGGTCACGTAACCCCAATATCAAGAACAAGCAACAGCAGAAGCCAAATTTAAAGACCCGAAAAATACTAAATCCTTCGAGTTAGCAGTGCCCACTTATAAAATATATATATATATATATATATATATATATATATATATATATATATATATTATATATATATATATATATATATAATAAATATTATATAATATAATTAATATAATTTATATAATTATCACTTATGTATATTCCAGTCATAATATGTTCCCAATGTATCTGCACTGCTTATTATTTAGTATAACAGATATGAACTTTTTAGGGATAGATACACTTAGCACTACCCAATCGTTGGGACAAGAAAACAGGAAAAACTGGCAATTATGTAAAGCATGGGAGTAACATGAGGTTCACGTTGACCCTCCACATACTAAAAAGAAAAGAAAAGCAACTGGGTAACGTGGAACCCCATTAAAGGAACATAACAACATGGGTAACCAGCGAACCCATTATAAAGGAAAAATGGGTGAAGTCGACTCCAGATGATAGGAAGGAGACAAAGGGAAAACTTACAATATGAAAGAAGCAAGGCAGCGGGTCACCAGTGACAGCCCAAATATAAAGAACAAGCAACTGAGAGGGTGAAAACCAATATGAAGAACAAGCAACTGGAATAACATGACCCCAATTTATAAAGAACAAGCAAAACATAGGGTCACGAGACCCCAATATAAAAAAAAACAAGAAACTGAAGAAACATATTAAAAAAAGGGAACAAGCACTTGGGTTTCGAGGTGGCCTCAATATAAAAGAACACAGAAACTAGGGTCAAAATAACCCAGATATTAAGAACAAGAAAATGGGGTCACGTTAACACACACAATATCAAAACTCAGAACTGCAACAGCCGAAGCCAAATTTAAAGACCCCCGAAAAGGAAAGTACATAACCTTTACGAGTAGCATGTGATCCACTTATAAAATAAAGTATTATATAGAATATAAATAATATATATATAAATAGGTGAGTTATAATAAGTAGTTATAGTAGTATATATAAAATAAATAAAGTGTGTGCACTATAATAATAGTATATATAGATATTATGATATATATGATATATAAATATACTATACTTATAATAATACTATAAATGGTTTAAATATGAATTTGGAATATAATAAACTAAAATCATAAAATATATAGTAATATATATATATAAATATATATATAATTATAGGTGGTGAAGTATGAATAAGGATATTTCATTATTATAGGGTAGAGTATAATGGTATAGGTAATCTTGCGGCCATAGATGATATTTGCTTGGCAACTGGCCATTGAATAAAAAGCAAGAACATCAGTGTCACGTGAATAACAATGTAAAAGAAAAAGAAACTGAACCAATATGTAAAGCAAGACTAACTGGAGTTCACTGGACCCTTTCGAATGAATACAGAAATAAGCAATGTGGTTTTTACGTGAACCCCATTTATATAAGAAAACAGAGGCTCAAACTGGTGGTAAACAGCTGAAAACATTATAAAAGAAAAAAAATGGGTGGAGCTTGGAATGACTCCAATGTTAAGAACAAGAAACTTACAATATAAAGATCAAGCAGGCTGGGGTCACGTAACCCAAATTATAAGAGACCAGACAACTGGGGTCACTAACCCAACATGAAGAACAGAAGCAACTGGGGAGCTGGTAACGTGGACCCCAATATTAAAGACAAGCAACTTAGCGGATCCGAGGACCCCATATAAAAACCAGAAACTGAAAAATAAGGAACAAACACTGGGGTCAGCTAGGCGCTTCACAAATAAAAGAAGCACAAGAATACTAGGTCAAAATAACCGCCAATATGAAGAACAAGAGCAAAGTGGGGTTCACGTAACCCCAAATCGAAGAACAAGCACAGCAGAAGCCCAAATGTTTTAAAGACCCGAAAAGTCACTAAATCCCTTCGAGGGTTGCGGATGCCACTTATTAAAAAATGATATGAGTATTACTATAATATATGATATATATATATAGTACGTATATATATATATATAGTATAGAGAGTATATATATATAAGTATAATTTAGCTATCTCAATAGATGAATATAGGATAATATATATTATATATATATAATTAATTTAATATTATATTATATAGTATATATATATATAATATATAATATAGTTATAGGGTAGGTAGTAGTGATTATATAATAATTATAGGTAGTATTATACGAAAGAGGTTTTTCGTAGGTGAGAATAAATTAAAAATAATAATATAAAGATATAATATAATATAATATAATTAATTATTGTTGTATTTTTAGTATTTATTATATTATATATACATTAATATTATATTTATATATATTATAATAATATTAATATTATAATTTATATAAATATATATAATATATAATATATATTATAGTATATATATATAATATATATTATAATAACTATATATATAGTTTAATTTATTTCCCAAATTGTATCTTGGCAACTGCAACATTAAGAACACACACTAGTGTCACGTATAACAATGTTAAAGAAAAAAAACACTGACTAATTAAGGTGATTAGCAAGTAACTGCGGTTTCACTGTTGACAGCTCAATATAAAGAAAAGCAACTGGGGTTACGTCCCCATTATAAAGAACAAGAAAATGGGGTTACGTGAAACCCATTATAAAGAAAAAATGGGGTGAAGTGACTCCAATGTAACGAACAAGAAACTGAAATTATAAAGAACAAGCAGCTGGGGTCACGTAACCCCAATATAACGAACCAGCAAAACTGGGGTCACCTAACCCAATATGAAGAACAAGCAAACTGGGGTCAACTGACCCCAATATAAAGAACAAGCACCTGGGGTTCACGAGAACCCAATATAAAAAAACAAGAAAAACTTAAAATATAAGGAACAAGCACTGATGGTCAGGGGGCCTCAATATAAAGAACCAAAACTAGGGTCAATAATGACCCCAATATGAAAGAACAAGCCAAAGGGGTCCAGTTCGTATACCCCAATATAAGAACACTATGCGACAGCAGAGCCAAGATGTTAACAGACCGAAAAGTACCCTAATCCTATCGAGGGTTAGCAGTGCCACCACTATAAAGTTTATATATATTGAGAAAATAATATATTTATTAAAATCAACTATATATTATATATATAAGTATATAATATTAATACTATTTTATATATATATATATATATATAAATATAAGATAATATATAAAATATATGATTAGATATAGGGTAGTTATTATATATTTCCCGAAAGATGTATCTGGGGGCAACTGCAACAGATTAAGAACAAGAACAGGTGTCACGTTGATACACACATGTAAAAAAAAGAAAATGAACTATATGTAAAGCAAGTAAACTGGGTTCACTGAACTCATATAAGAGAAAAATAGCAATGGGGTTACGTGGACCCCATTATAAAGAACAGCCAGAATGGGGTAACGCAGAACCCGGTAAAACGCGCAACCCATATAAAGAAAAAAAATGGGGTGTAGTGACTCCAATGTAGAGAACAAGAAACAATATAAGAACAAGCAGCTGGGGTCACGTAACCCCAATATAAAAACCAGCAACTGGGGTCACCTAACCCCAATATTTGAAGAAAAGAGCAACTGGGTAACGTGTGCACCCCTCCAACTATTAAAGAACAAGAACATAGGGTCACGACCCCAATATAAAAAAAAGAAACTGAAAATTTAAGGAACAAGCACTGGGGTCAGTGGCCTATAAAGAACCAGAAACTAGGGGCAAATAACCCCAATATGAAGAACAAGCAATTGGGGTCACGAAACCCCAATATCAAGAACAAACAACAGCAGAAGCCAAATTTAAGGACCCGAAAAGTACTAAATCCTTCGAGTTAGCAGTGCCCACTTATAAAATTAATATATATATATATATAATATAATATATATACTTATATATATATATAATAATATATAGTAATATATATACTCTATATAATATATATATATAATATATATATATATAATAAGATTATATAAATTATTGTATTAATATATATATATATATATATAATATATTTATAGTAGTATATTATATAATATATATATAAATATTATATATTGATATAATCATATAATAATATCATTAATATATTTATATATTATATATATATAATATGCTATATATTATATTTTTCCCCCAATGTAGTCTAGGACAACCGCATTTTAAGAACAAGCAAGGCAACTAGTGGGTCACGTGATAACAATGTAAAGAACAAAGTAAATTACAATATGTAAAGCAAGTAACTGGGTTAACGTGACCCAATATAAAGAAAGCAACTGGGGTTACGCGACCCCATTATAAAGAACAAGAAACTGACAAGGTAACGCGAACCATTATAAAGAAAAAAAAACAATGGGTGAAGTACTCCAATGTAGAACAAAGAACTTACATATAAAGGAACAAGAACTGGGGTCACGTAACCCCAATATAAACGAACCACAACGTGGGGTCACCTACCAATATGAAGAACAAGCGAACTGGAAGGTTAACGGTGACCCCATATTAAAAGAAGCAAGCAGCAACAGGCGGGTTCAACGAGACCCCTATACTGAAAAAAACAAGGAAACAGAAAATAAGGAACAAGCACTGGATGGCTTAGTGGCCTACGCAACTCAAAATAAAGAACCAGACACTAGGGTCAAATAACCCCAATATGAAGAACAAAGGCAAATGGGGCACGTAACCCTACAATTCAGTGATTATCGTTTTGACTTCAGAAGCCACAATATTTTAAAAAGAGAAGCGAGAGCCACACTATCCTTCGGAGTTAGTACAGCTGCCCATTTTTATAAAAATTAATTCTTTATATATTATATAGATATAATTATATATGAATATATATTATATTTAATATTAGTATATTTTATTATATATAATGTTATATATATATTATATATATATATATATATCTATATGATATATATACTCTAATATTTTATAATTTTTTTTATAATATTATATTATATCTATAATATATCTTATCTTAATATATATATTATATATATATATATATATATATAATATAATAATAATATATTTATATATATATATAGAATATATTATATTTATATCTTCAATTATTCTGGCAACTGCATTAAGAACAAGACAAAATAGAGTGGTCGAGGGCGTTAGGAGTAAGCATGTAAAGAAAAAGAAAGTGGAGCAATATGTTCAAAGCAAGTAACTGGGTTCACTGACATCAATATAAAGAAAAAGCTAAACCTGTGGGTTTTGACGTGACCACATTATAAAAGAAACAAGCCAATGGATTGGTAACGCGAAACCCATTATAAAGAAAAAAATGGTGTGAAGTGACTCCAATGTAAAGAACAAAAAACTTACAATATAAAGAACAAGCAGTGGGGTTCAACGTAACCCAATATAATAAAAGAACCAGCAAACTGAATGTTGTGTAACCTAAACCTCAATATGAAGAAACAAGACAAACGGTTTGGTACACAAGTGACCCCAATATAAAAGAACAAGAAACTGACAACATCACGCCACTCACATATAAAAAAACAAGAACATGAATAATATAGGAACTAAAAGCACTGGGGGTCAGGTGGCACTCAATATAAAGAACCGAAAACTAAGGTCAAAAACCCCCCAAATAATGAGAACAAGCAAATGGGGTCACGTAAACCCCAATATTAAGAACAAAGCAACAGCAGAAGCCAAATTTTAAAGACCCGAAAAGTACTTAATCCTTCGAGTTAAACTCATTATTCAACTTATAAAATTATTATAATTTATTAGTTATATATTATATTAGGTAAGTTAATATAATTTTTTTTTTTTTTTATATATTAGTATATATCTATATATTAAATATATCTCATTGTTATATACTTTATATACTATATATTATATATATATATCATTTATTTATATATTAGTATATATAGTAATAATAGTAGTATATATATATATATTATAGGTTATAGTAATATATTTATTATTTACTTTGCTTTTTCAAGCAAAGATGTGGTTATATATATATATATATATATATATATATTACCCAATGTAATCTGGCACTGCGAGCATCTAAGAAACAAGGCAACTAGGTGGTCACGTGATAACAATGTAAAGAAAAGACAGTGACTGGACAATATGTTAAAGCAAAGTACTGGTTACAGCGTGACCTCAAATATAAAGGAAGAAAGCAACTGGGGAGTGACCCCATTATAAAGAAAAGCAACTGGGGTAACGATTCTCCATCTCGCCAAAGAAAAAAAATGGGGTGGAGGGGGAGGAGACCCTACCTTCCTCTTCTAGAATAAGGAACTTACAATATAAAGAACAAGCAGGCTGGGGTCCACGGGTAACCGCCGAAGTATGAAAGGAGGGACGCGAGGGGCAACTGGAGTCACTAACCCCAATATGAGGAAGAACAAGGCAACTGGGGGTAACGTGGACCCCAATATAAAGAGACAAGCAACTGAGAGGTCGACGAGACGCCGCAATATAAAAAAAAAAAACAAGGAAGGGGAGGGGTTAAAAGCTGAGGTAGGAACAAAGGCACAAGAGGTAGGAAAAAAGGGTGCAGGTGGCTCAATACAAGAGACCAGAGTGAAACTAGGCATAAACTAACCCATATGAAGAAACAAAGAATGGGGGTTCACGTAACGAATAATTAAGAAACAACAAAAAGCAGAAGCCAAATTTAAAGACCGAAAAGGTAACTAGAATCCTTCGAGTTAGCTAAGTGCCTCCACTATAAAATAGTTATAGAGTTACTATATCTATAGTATATATATTATATATATATATATGATATAATATATTAATAGTAATAATACTAATATTATACCTTAGTATATATATATTATATAATATATATATTTCCATGCTATCATGGGCAACTGCACGATTAGAAACAAAGCAACTAGTGTCACGTTGATACAATTTGTAAAGGAGAGAGGAAGTATAAACTTGACAATATGATAAAGCAAGTAAACTGGGGTTCACGTGACCATTTCTTAATAGTTAAAGAAAGAAGGGCAATGGCGGGTTACGGGTGACACACCAGTTATAAGAAGAACAAGCATACTGTAGTCTACCCAGTAGTGTATCCTTATTTTTATAAAGAAAAAAAAAAATGGAGGTGGAATGACTCCAATGTAAAGAGTAAGAAAGCTTACAAATAAAAACAGCAGCTGGGGTCACGTAACCCCAATATAAAGAACAGGACAGGGCCACCTAACCCCAATATGAAGAAAAGAGCAACTGGTGTTTTTTTCCAAACGGTAACGTACCACCAATATAAAAGAACAAGCACTATGGGTCAGAGAACCCCATATAAAAAATGACAAGAAAACTGAAAATATAAGAACAAGCACTGGGGTCAATGCTGGCCTCAATATAAAGACCCAGAAACTAGGGTCAAATAACCCCAAATATGAAGAACAAGCAAATGGTCTTACGTAACCCCAATATCAAGAAACAGCAACAGCAGAAGCCAAATTAAAAGACCCGAAAAGTACTAAATCCTTCGGGTTAGCAGTGCCCACTTATAAAAAGATTAATGATAATATATAATATAATAAAAATATTAAATATATAATATACTATATATAGGGAAAAAGAATAATATATAATATATAGTAGTAGTAGTATATATATATAGTATGTATAGTATATATAGTAAATATATATATATAATAGTTTAGTTGTAATATATAATAATATAATATAGTATATATATATATATATAGGTAATAAGATATATAATTTTTAGATAAAAGGTTATTTAATAATTATTATTTGTAGGTATATATATGATATATATCTATATATATATATATATATATAATACTATATACATATATACTATTTTTAATAAATATATATATTTTAAATTACTTATATTAAAATAATATATTATTAAGTATACAGTATATATATAATATAGTATATAGTATATATAGTATTAATATCTATATATAGAGAGTGATATAATTTTATTATTTTTTTTTCATTTCTCATTATAATATAAATATATTAATAATATATAATAAATATATAAATATAAATATATAAATAAAAAATATAATATTAACTTTTTATTAATAAATATAACCTAATAATATTCGCAAGTGTGAGTGCGATAAGGCAAACTGACAAATTAAGAAACAAGCAGAACTAAGTGTCACGTAAGATAAACAAATGATAAAGAAAATAGTTATATATGTATTCAATTTTTTATATAAGTTCACAAGTAACTTTTGTTGTGTCAATCGTGTCTTTTCCTCATATTATTACAAGAAAAAAGCAACTAAAGAGAGAGTTATATCGGTGACCCCCCGATTATAAAGAACAAGAAACTGGGGAAAATTTTTTTTTTGGAGAGAAACGCAAGAAACACCCATTATAAAGAAAGAAAACAAAATGGGGAACAAGGACTATACATTAAACAAGGTATAAAGACTAAGAAAAACTTACAATATAAAAAGAACAAGCAGCTGGGGGTCACGTAACCCCAAAATATAAGAATAACGCAGCACTGGGGTACAGCTAAACCCGGAAACTATTGAAAAGAACAAGCCAACTGGGTGGGTAACGTTGGACCTCCCCTAATTATCACAAGAACAAGGCGGACTAGACGGTCAGCGAAGACCCCAATAATAAAAAAACAAAGAACTGAAAATAACAGGAACACCATGCGGGCAGTGGCCTCAATATAAAGAACCAGCAAACTAGTGTCAAAATACCCAATAATGACACAAGCAAAGAAATGGGGTCACGTAGAACCCCAAATATTGAAGAAACAAAAGCAGAACAGCGAAGCGCAAATTTAAAAAGACGCGGAAAAGTATAAATCCTTCGAGTTAGCGTGCCCACTTATAAAAAGTATATATATATATATATATATATATATATACTTATATATTAGTATATATAATATATATATATTAATATATATTATATATATATAATATATATATATATAGATATCTTATATATAAATATTTAATAAATAAATAATATAAATATATATATATTATATATATAGTATATAGGTATATATATACTAATATATATATAATATATTTACCCCAAATAGTGGATTTCTTGGGGCAACTGCTTAATTAATGAACTCAAAGCAAATAACTATTTTTTTAAGTGTCACTGTTTATAATGATTTTTCAAACAATAGTGTAAAGATTAGAAAAATGAACACTAGACGAATATGGTAAAGCAAAGATAACTCGGGTTCACGTCGACCTCAAGATATAAAAAAAAAGCAACTGGCGTTGACGTGAACCCGTTATAAAGAACAAGAACTAGGGTGAGACGCGAAACCCGATTAGAGTAAACAGAAATAACATGGCGGTTGAAGGATCCAATGATAAAGGAACAAGAATAACTTTACATTATATAAGGAGCATTCGCAGAGGCGAGCTGGGGGTCAGCGTAAGAGCGCCGCCCATAAATTTAAAGAAACCGTGGAGCACACCTGGAAACGTCAACCTAAAAGCCCCAAGTATCGAAGACAAGAAAAATATTGCAACTGAGAAAGGTAAACGTCTGTACCTCTTCCAAATTAAAATTGATATACTCATATCTCACACTGTTTGTTTGGAGTCACGATGACCCCAAATATAAAAAAACAAAGAAAGCACTCTGAAAAATTATTAAGGAACAAAGCTAACTAGGTTTTTCAACTGATATTAACTTACTGTTTGGAAAGATAACAGGAAACAATAATTAATGATTCCAGTACAAAATATGCAATTAGTCTGACCCAATGGCGAAGGAAGTTACACGCTAAACCCCAAAATAATATATTACAAGAAAACAAAAAAGCAAACAAGCAGAAAGCGCAGAAATTATAAAGACGAGACGCCGAAAAAGTAGCACTAAAATCCTAAGGTGCGATGGTAAAAAGTCTCTCTATGTCGCAGTATGAATTCCACTTCAATAATAAAATTATATATATAAATAGATATAAATAAGAATATTAAAATATTATCAAATAATAATAGGATATTATTTTTATATATATATATTATTATATATATAAATATAATATATAAGTTTTATATATATACTAGTATATATATCATAAAATAGTATTATATATATTATATTATATATAGTATTTACTATATATATATATTATATATTTCACCAAATTCATCGATCTGGCAACTGATTAAGAACAAGCAACTAGTGTTACGTGGGTGACAATTGTCAATCCGCAAAAGGGAAGAAGGATGACCTTAAGTATGAGCAAGTGCTGACGATCCATGGTCACCTCAAATTAAAGAAAAAAGCAAATTGTTTACGTGGGACCCCATTTATAAAGAACAAGCAACTGGTGTAACGCGAACCCTTATAAAGAAAAAAAATGGGTGAAGTGACTCCAATGTAAAAAGTTGTTGTACACCTTAAATATAAAGAAAAGCGCTGGGTTGTCACCGTAACCCCAATATAAGAACCAGCAACTGGGTCACCTAACCCCCAATATGAAGAAAAAGCAACTGGGGTAACTCGAACCCATTATAAACAAGCAACTAGGTCACGAGACCCCAAAATAAAAAAAACAGAAACTGGAATATCACAGGAACAAGCACATTGGGTCAGGTGGCTCATATAAAGAACCAGATAACTAAAGGTTTTCAAACAAACACCCAATATGAGAACAAGCAAATGGTGTTCACGGTAACCCCAATAATCAAGAACAAGCAACTAGCAGAAGCCAAATTTAAACGACCCGAAAGTAACTAATCCTTCCGAGTTAGCTGTGCCCACTTATAAAAAAAAATTAATTATTATATAGTATATATATATATATATATATAATATATCTTGTTATTAATGCTATCGTAATATATACTATAGTGATTATATTTATATCTATATTTATAATTCATGATATAAATAGGTATATTAACTATATAATATCTATATAGATAATATTTAATTATTATCTCAATTAATGATAATATATATTGAGTAATTATATATATATAAATAATATATATAATAGTATTATATATATATATTAAATATATATATATATAATATATATATTAATAATATATAATAGATATAATAAATATTATTATTATTCTACTATATTAATATATTATAAATATATATATATATCTTATATATTTCGTATATTATATATATCATAATATATTATATATATACATATCTTAATATCAGACAATATATCACTAATATTATATATATATATATATATATATATGTATATATAGTATATATATATAGTAATATATATATTATATACTCAATGGATCTGGCAACTGCATTAAGAACAAGCAACTAGTGTGCACCGTGATTAACAAGTGTAAAGAAAAGAAAAACTGACAAATGTAAGCAGTAACCTGGGTTACTACGTGACAGCCCCACAAATATAAAGAAGAAAAGCAACTGGGGTTTACGTGGACCCATGTATGAGAAGAACAAGAACACTGGTGGAGGTAACGCGAAAACCCATTATAAAGGAAAAAAAGAATGGGGTAATGACCTTCCAATGTAAAGACAAGAAAACTATACAATATAAAAGAAAAGCGCTGGGTCACGTAACCCGAGAATTTATAAAAGCACCAGCCATTGTGGTCATCGAGAATGTTGTAAAGACAATGGCACCTCAGTGGTCAGTTCTCTCGTTGTTGTGCTTATATAAAAGAAACACAGCAACAGGTCACGAGACCGCCAATATAAAAAAAGGTAAGTGAGTTGTAAATAAGGAACAAGCACTGGGTCAGGGTGGCCTGCCATAGTGTAAAGAACCAGAAAAAACTTATAGGTGTCAAAATGACATCGCAAATTCAAAAAAATCCATTCCACATCCTTCTTACCGGAAGTTCTCAAGTAATTCAAGAAATATGTTTAAACAACATATAGCCAATACTTATAAACGACCCGAAAAGTACTAAATCCTTCGATTTAGCAGTGCCCATTTCTATATTCTGTATCTTTTCTATATATATATATACTATATATATATATATTCATATAATATATATATTATATATGGTTATATATTATATATATTGAGATATTGTATAATATATTATATATAATATATATATATTATTATATATATATATTATACTATATATTATATATATATTATATATATATAATATAATATATATATATATATATAGTAGTATATAATATATATATTTATATATATTTCCCAATGTATCTAGGCAACTGCATTAAGAACACAGCAACTGTGTCACGTTGGATAACATAGTGTAAAGGAATAAAGAAAGCTGAGAATTATGTAAAGCAAGTAACTGGGTTCAACGTGACGTCAATGATAAAGAAAAAGCAATGGGGTTACTGAACCCCATTTAAAGAAAAGCACTGGGGTAACAGCGAACCCATTAGTAAAGAAAAAATAATGGATGGTGAATGACTCCAATGTGTTAAAGAACAAGAAACTTACAATATAAAAGGAAGCAAGCAGCTGGGGATCACGGTAACCCCAAATAAAGAAACCAGCGATACTGGTGTTTGTCACCTAAACCCCAATATGAATGAATAAGGGCAACTGTGGGGAACAGGTAACGTAGACCCCAATATAACAGAACAAGAAACTAGATGGTGACGGAGACCGCCAAATATTAAAAAAAAAAGAAACTGAAAAATATAAAGGAACAAGGCACCGGGGTCAGGTGGCCTCAATAATAAAGAACACATGTTACACTAGAGTACAATCAACATCCCAATATGAAGAACAAAGCAATGGTGAGTTTCCACGTAACCCCCCAATATTCAAGAACAAGCAACAGCAGAAGCCCAATTCTAAAGGAACCTCAAAATCACAGATCACTAAATCCTTCGAGTTTTAGCAGAGTTGCCCACTTATAAAAATCTATATATATAGTATATATATCATATATATATACACTTCATACTTATTTATATGTAATTATATATACTATATATATAATGATATAAAATAGACATATATAAATAGGTATTATATTATATATATATATATAGTATATATATATATATAATATATATTATATATATAATATAGTTATATATGATATTATGATATATATATAATAATTTATTATATATACTTATATATATATATATAATATATTATATATTATAAGCTATTGATTATATATATATATTATACTATAGTATATTAGAAAATTATATATTATATCATATATATATATATACTGACCTATATTATATATATATATATCATATATATATCAGTATAATTTTCCCAATGTACTCTGGCAACTGCGATTAAGATAACTTGGAAATAGGAAATGATAAACAATGTAAAGAAAAAGAAACTGACAACATGTAAAGCAAGTAACTGGGTTCACATGACCTAAATAATAAAGAAAAAGCAACTGGGTTACGTTCGACCCATGTATAAAGAACAAGGCAACTGGGGTAACGCGAACCCATTATAAAGTAAAAAAAGAATGGGGTGACAGTGACTCTCAATAAAAAGAACAAGAGCACTTACAATATCAAAGTAACAAGATAGCTGGGGGTCACCGTAACCCCAATTAAAAGGAACGTACCGAGCAACTTGAGGTCCAGCGCTAACCCTCAATATGAAGGAACAAGGCCAACTGGTAGATATGAAATGGTAAACTAGAATGACCCACATATTAAAGAAATCAAAGCAATACTAATGGGGGTCACAGTAGACCCACAAATATTAATAAAACCACAAAGAAACTGAAAATATAAAGGAACAAGCACATGGGGTCAATAGATAAGCACTCTCTCAAAATAATAAGAACTCAGAACTGACTACAGTCGTAGAAACTAAACCCCGAATATGAAAGAACAAGCAAATGATGGACACGTAAAGCGCCCTAATAATATAATTGAACAAAAGGCAAACAGACAAGAAGTCACGAAATAATTTAAAAGACCGAAAAAGTACTGAAGATCCTTATCGAGTTAGCAGTGCACCCACGTTCATAATACAGATTTTATATATTATATAGAATTAATATATTCAATATATGAATAATTAACTATATTATTAATTAATAGTCAGTATTTAATATATCATACTATGATATATATACTATATATAATATTAATAAATTAATTGAGTTACTATATATTATATTTAATAAATATATATATATTTAAATTATATATAATTATTATTATATTATATATATAATATATATATATATCTAATATATAATATAATAGTATATTTAAATATATTTATATTAATAATATACTAGTATATTTTTCCCATATAGTATCTATGACTTTGATCACTGCACTAATGCCACTAAAGTATATAAGTGTTCTTAATTCTTTAGGAACGGAGACAAAATCAGTGTAAAGTGTTCTATTAATGATTTAAAGGTCAATAATGATAGCGGTTTGATTATTATTACCATCATAATAATAAAGAATAAGACAAAGCAACTGGAGTTACGTGACTCACCCCATTATTATACAAGGAAACAAGCCAACTTAGTAACTTAATCGTGTAACGCGAAGCCCATTATAAAAGAAAATAAAATGGGGTGGTAAATGTAGACTTCCTAATGATAAAGATTACATAAAGAACTATACAGATATATAATAAGAAAACAAAGCAGTGCTGGGGATCACGTACCCAAATATATAAGAACCAGCAAACCTTGGGAGTCACGCTAGATAACCCCATATGAAGAAAGAGCAACTGTTATAAAGTATTAGGGTTAATAGTCAGAAAGGTTAATCCGCTGACACCAATATAAAGAACAAGCCAATAAGACTAGGGGTCACTCGAGACCCCTCACTATACTCAAAAAAAAAAGATAACCTGAAAATAATAAGGAACAAGCACTGGGTTCGAGGTGCCTCTCATAAACTTATTTAAAGAACCTCAGAATAACTAAGGGTTACAAAATAACTCCCAAATGATGAAGAACAAGCAAGAAACCATAATTTCTGAAGCGTAGGGGGGTTCACGTAACACCCAATATGCTCAGAAGAAGCAGCAACAGCAGAATAGCGAAAATTTAAAGACCGAAAAAAGCTTACATAAATCCTGTCGGAGTTAGCAGTTGGGTCGTAACATATATAATATCCATAATACCGTTATATAAATATATAATATTTATATAATTAAATAATATATTCAACTATAGGTCTCTATATTCTGTAAAATTTGTTGTAAAATATAGTAGTATAGTTTAATATACTGTATATACAAATATAAAATATATCAAATTGAACATAAATATATTATGTATCATATGTCGCATATTTTGTGACACGTATATACGAATGCTATAATATATTAAAAAAACTTATATAATACAAAAATACTACATATTTAGTCAAACTACTACTCACACTCTTATTGAGAATTACTACGTAATTAATCTTATTTCATTGATAATCATATATAACTTTTAATATACAGTATAGGTCATGATTATACAATAAAATGAATTTGTTTCATCATTATCAATTCATCATATTACTAGCACTCTTACATAAGGATATAATAATATATTCGTATATTCGTATTATTAATTAATATTATCTTCTAAGCTATATATATATACTTATAATATATACTATATATTAATAGATCAGTATATATATATAGTAATAGCTCGTGAATAGGGTGAGCTCTTAGCCTTGTACTATATTTTAATATTATCTCACTAAACCTCAATTAATGCAATACTTATATAGCTGTATTACGAATAGATATATTAGCATACTTGATTTCATAATTTATTCCCTACTCTCACTCATACCCTCTAATATATTACATTTCGGCACCTCAAGGTTATCTTTGTTGCGGGCAAACCGTTGCACGATTCCAGATTATACTTAGTGGACACAACGACGCTCTCCAATACGTCCCAAACAATGTAAAGAAAAGAAAGAACTGACACAATAATGGTGAAAGCAAAGGATAAATACATGGCTAATCTACCGGACCTCAATTATAAAGCAATAAAAGCTAATCTGCAGGTTACTTCAGCCCCCCAATGACTTAACAAAATGAACAAGTAATATATTGGTGACGGGTTAAAACGCTGTAGAAACCCACATTTATATAAGAGATCAAAATATATAAACAATGGTATAGGTGAAGTGACACCGCTACTGATATTAAAGAAACAAGTGAAAGACGTTAAAAATTCGATGTTACAAGAAGCAAGCAGCTGGATGGAGTACAACGTATAATCGGCGCCCAATATAAAGAACCAGCAACTGGGGTCCACACTAAAAGCCCAATATGCCAAAGATAAAAGTGTGCAAACTTGGATAGATAACGTTGAGACCTCCACACATATAAAGAACAAAGACAAGAATTTAAAAACATTATTTCATCACAGCTGGATAAAGCTGTCAATAATGTTACGTCCCATGACAAGAAATAACTATTAATAATTAAGTAAACACTTCAGTAAAACCTCGAGTAAAATGATCTAACTGAAAAAATTATCAATAATCCTAACCCTAAAGAATTTAAAAATGAAACTACTACTTCCCAGAGTTAAGGGGAATTATAAGCAATAAAGATATTAGCATAAAATCCCATAGACTATTCTCTAATGATACTCACCGGATTGAGGTCTATGAACAGACTGTGCTTTCTGGGATCTGGTTTCAACCCAGTTACCGCATTTAAATACCTTTTTTCGGCTTGATAGAAATGTGGCCAAGAGAGCACGGTAGAAACATCTGAAAAAAATAAAAGGAATACAAATTTCTAATAAATTTACTATAAATTATTTTAATCTGCTATTTATCCATTACAAAATCCATTGGCTTCAATCTTGATAATATAACTTGCTATTAATAATAATCTCATGCAGCATTTGGAGGGTTCAGAATTAAAGTGAACCAAGTCCAAATATATATTGGACATTTCGAACTATAGCTGACATCATACATCAAAACTTTATTTATGTTTCAATGCAACGGTGAACCAGGTCAGTAACTTCAATTTAATCAGCCAAAAAAATTAAACAATGGTTAAATTAGTATATTATTTAAAGTTGAAATGAGTTCTTTTTTTAATTTATGGCTCATGTAATCGTTTCTAACTGGGTGCAAAATGCAGGGAAAGGTCGATGTTATATGGGGTTCCGAACAATTTTGAAACTCAGGGAGATGACAATGAGGAGAAATCAAGATAAAGGATAAATAGTGCAAACTCTGAAGCAATCCTCAGCATAACTTTTTGATGTCCATGAGGCTGGAATTCCTTTGGATACTGCACTTGAAAAAATCTTGGCAAAAAATTCTTAGATTTTTTTTAAAAATTCTTTAAAAAGAGACTGCATTAATTTCATTTCCATCAATTTTTAAATATTTAAAAGGGTTTCTATGCTGACAATGAACCTCATCCAAATTATTACTTTAGTTTGATGAATATTTCCTATAGGCTCCAAATATTAACTATATTTTATGTCATGATTATTAAACAAATGAGAAATGCAGGACTTCCTGCTGCTGAAGAAAGCTGACATGCTGCAGTTCGTGTGGCTGGCGTTACATCTGGATCAGATAGGATTTTTAATGATAATTTATTTGGCTAAAATGTATCTTTAAAAATATCCTAGTTGATTTGTACTTCGCAGATACAATCGGTGTTTCGCATAACAATAGTATATTAGCCACCAAAATTTCTGCGAGACATTTTTCCAGAAAAAATTTATTAAATTATTTTACTATTCCATAGTGTTTCGAAATTCTGGAGCAAGTATTTAGGTCATTAATATTAAATTGAAACGATTAAGAAAACAAATTGATAAAAATTTGGGCTTATTAGGGTACTTGATCTCTGTATTAACGTGTCTGAACTCAATTTTTCTTTGCCAGTCATGGTGGAGCACCCATCAAAACCAAGTCCAACAAGCTTACTCATATTTAAATTGTAAAATATCTCGGTGTAGTAGACAATATATCTCTGGCTATATCTTCAGCTTTGAGTTTTTTAAGAGGAGTAAAGCCTAGAAATTCTTCACGTACATTGGGATCCTTATCAACGAAGCGAACACAATCGATAGCTGTTCTGTTCCGGATATTGTCTGCTGCCTCGTCTGCTAAAATAGAGAAATATTTACAATTGTTTACTTTCATTCAAAATTTAATTACATATCAACTTTCCAAAAATAAATATAAGTTCATTCTGAATCATATGGATGTGTATTTGGCTTGTTCCGGTTGATTTCAAATGTTCCACAAGAACAACATCTCCAGCTTTTACTCTGATTTTGAGCAAATCGGAAAAATTGACGTATCTGCAGTGCTACCTCTAATAGAGGTATCATAAGTGGCACAAAATTTTAAGTAGAAATTATAGGTGCCAATTTTTGCCTATTTTTTTTTTATTAATAAATAAGGGCTCATAATAAATAAAGCTAAGACATTGACAGTGAACTCAATGGTACACTAACACGCTTTAGTATATTTAAAATTATTTGATTAATAATTCAGTGATATAAAAATAGCATAGGAGATGATGTGTTCTTGTGGGAACATTTAGAGATGGACATATCTAATACGGATGTTTATAAGCTAAATATACACATTTCATCAATATGATATCTGAAAAATGAAATCTATTATGTTCCTTTGTGATTATGTCTCCGAGATGGAAAATATAGTTCGATATGTAGTCAAATTTTGAATAAAGTAAGAACTTATTGTCAAATTATTTTCTCGTATGTTTAGAGAGACGAGACGATGGCGTGGACGAAAGCATTACGGTAATACACGGGTATTACCAAACAATATACTGATGTATTCAAGCGCACTCCTCGTATTTGGGTGTTTCGCTTTCTGTGGTTGATTGAGAGGGAGTCTCATCCCAAGTTTGAGCTGAGCAGCGTGCTCCTGAATAGTTCTAAGTGGCTGTTAACGACCTACTAAAAAACTTAAAATGGCCTTGTCATTGATAAAATATAGCCATGAGTAATTAGTTTGCTCTTTAATTTCGAACACTCGCAAGAATATTATAGCATGTGATAAAATATGAAGTAAAGCTGTTGGGACTTGTTACTCGATTGGAGCTCGCATCCCCCCCATTTTGAACATGCCTAAAAAAAAGACAAATAATGATTCAACGAAAGATTCAATAAAGATGAATTACAAGTACCATCCTAAATGACACAAAATTTTTATTACATTATGATTTTTGTAATGCTGTATTATCAGGATATTCTAAATTATACTACATAATTAATATGTATGAAATCCTATGATAAATATAGCATCACAGAATTTATCGCACACTTATTGCGTGCGAATAGTTTTAAGAAATTAATTAAAGCTCAAATATATTTTTCGACGATGCAGACCGAAAAATGTCTCGTCTCTCTCGGTAGAACTAAGTTGCTGGTTCGAATATGCGTGATAAAGTTTAATTTCACATAATGTTATTGACAGAAAAACATTCTCTCGCGGGATGTGATTTGTACCGAAGAATTTAAATAAATCAAGGAATATGAATATCGGATTCTTAATGGAATGCATATCATTCGATAGGCTCAGCAATCATAAAATTAATTTCATTTATCAAATAACATCTCTCAAATATAACTGAATACCAGATACTGTATGAATAGAAGAACAGTGAGATCTAGAAGGCCGCACGCATTAGTGTGTAATTAACACTCGAATCATTATGGCGAGCATGATCTCACTCCATTTTCCATTGTAAGTTGCACAGACAAAAGCAGGACACATTAGTAATACAAGCTGACATTTACTTTACAGTCACATGTGATTCTATAACTTTAATCAACTTCGATATGTAATACGACTTAAATATAGTTCATATTTGGAAATATTCATCAAACTAATGGATGAGGTTAATATTCATGCAATAAAACTAATGATATGAAAATATCACTTTTTTAGGATGTAGTGTATACTAAACTATGAGCAAACATAAGAGTGGTAAAGCTTTTAAATAAGCTATTGTAGACAGCTACTATATTTGGAATGTACAGATTTGAGAAGTTCCAAATAAATGAATCGTCGTCTTTTTATAGAAGCGGAAATATTCTCATAAAGAAATCGTAAAGAAATTTTGCTTACGTAAGAATTGTTCATGTACTCAATTTCGAAACAAAAAGTAATATCGCGGAATTACGCGTAAGTCGCCACATACACGCAAATTGAACACTATAGACTCTATAAAAAACATAGCTATTATACATGCTGATAAGTGATATTGTGTGGTTCTGTGAGATATAGAAGTTTTTTGACATTAACCTTTAATATTGTTTTTATAACTATCTCAGTCTTGATTATTAGGTTATCTCTAATATATAATAGTCTTGTATATATCTCGACTTCAAATTTTTCGTGAATCACCTCATATATACATCCTAGATCCATTTCCTGTATATCAATTTTGTGTCAACCTCAAGTTATGTGAAACAAGTAATAAATTAACTCACTAATAATCACGTATATATAAATTTATATGGTATAAAATAAATTGAACTCATATATATATATATATACTGTAACGTTAATAAATTAATTTACATAACCTTAAATTTAGATGTAATAGCAGAGTCATTATGTATTTTTAATTTTTGGATAGATTCTATAGTAGTTAAGTAGTTATAGTTCTGTAGTTATAGTAGAAGTTCTGTACATTCTAACAAAATCATTATATATATTGTATATCAATTATATTACCAAACAGAGGTGCCGCAAAGCATCCATACAAAGTACTTTCCATCACACTTCCATACAACTACGTTATAGTTAGCCAATTGAAAGGCGTGATTTAGTTTAACCTTTAACTCATAGATCATGGTTTAAATACTAGTATGAGGCATTATAAGGTCAACTTATATTTATCCTACGAAAGATTATGAAAATGTAGGCTATATTTATGTAATTATACTTAGGCATTCGCTAGTGAGGTAGGAACGTTTATCACGTTCAAAACATCACTTGATAAAGAAGATATTATAATGCCTCTTTTATAAGATAGGTGAAAAGAATATAAAAAAGAAATATTAAATTTCTTAATGTTATGCTTTAAAAAGTAAAGGAAACACTCTTTAAATTAATATTAAAGACTTACGTTTATAACTAGTTATATACCATTATTTGATAATCCATTGACTTTTTTCATAAATTATGAAATATTTATTAAAATATTATGAATTATTTGGTTTATATTATACATTTATTTATATATAATCTAAATAACCTTTGAAATAAATATAATCATTATATATATAATATGTATACTATATATTTAAAGAATAAAATATTATTAATATTATATATATATAGTAATATATATATATATATATATACTTATAATATAATATATAATATTATATAATATATAATAGATTATATATATATATATATATTAATATATATATATATATATTAACTATTATTAAATATATATATATATTATATTAAATTAATTATTAAATAATATAATAATAAATTAATATAATATATATAATAATAAATATAACCAAATAATAATAATATAATAAATAATAATAATAATAATAATTTAATAATAAATAATACTGTTTCTGTAATATTGAAATTAGGTACTGTTAAGTCCTGATGTGGTACAACTGAGGCAACATCGATAATCAACAGGTACGTTTCTATTATTTAGCTCTTGAGATAGACTTAATGGTTATTTCTAAAAAGTTACTATAAATGAAACTTTTTTTATTCTTATGTCATTACTCTGATTCAAAAAATAGCTTAAATAAAATAAGATATAATAAAAATAATTATTACGTGTAAATTTAGATCAACGACTGGTTTAAATATAATCCATAACTATAATATAACCTAACTCAACTATATCAACCTAAATAAAAACTAATATAAATTTATTAGATTGTTTAGATGACTAGATAGTATTACTCCTAGACAATCCCATTATATCTTCGCTATAATATATCTCTAAAATACATCACGCTGAATGTGACAACTGATAATTTTATATTTTGATATGTAAAAATATTATACAGATATAAATCGATACTTTTAGTATATTTTAAAAAAAAAAATTCGTAAAAATCGATACATTTTAGCCAAAATATCGTTAAAAAAATATGGGTCACCAGTGACCCAGTCTGACTGAAATAAGGTAGTGTTAATAATAAATTATATTTATATTTCGTCTATGTTGAGATTCTTTTATATAGTTTTTTTTAGTTACATGCCTTTTCCTTTAGTATCGGGTAATGTACTGACCTACTGGTGCTTGCTACAGTATATTATTGATAAATTAGGTATTAAGTAAATAGAAACATATATTGAAATCTCTTGTCTCGTAACATTATATTTATGACTGATTTGAAGTAAAATAATTCTACTTGATCCTTTTGTTTTACGATATAGCCTTATTTTATTTATTTAGGCTCGTCTCCATAGAAAGGACAATTTGATTTAATATAATCTCGACATAATAACATTATTGATATATTTTGAAACTAGATAACATCGGAAATTTCTAGTATTATATATATGCACTCATACTCAAAATTATATATAATATACATATAAAATAAAATTACTCAAATAAATGATATAATAATAATACTAAATACAATAATAATAATATACATCCTATAAATACATATAATAATATAATTAACATATATACTTTAAGATAAAATTATATAAAAAATATACGCATCTCCAATATATAACTCAAAAGGAGCTTGAATATAGTCCTAGATTTATAAGAGACTGATAGAAACGATAGTAAGATTTCCTCCCTAAAGACATTAATAATAATGAATCATTCTCTCTCTCTCTTCTCTCATCTCTCTCTCTCTCTCTTCTCTCTCTCTCTACTTCTCTCTCTCTCTCTCTCTCTCTCTCTCTCTCTTTCTCTCTACTTCTCTCTCTCATCTCTCTCTTCTCTCTCTCTCTCTCTCTCTCTCACAAGAAAAAGGCCAAACCTATAAAAATATTATAAAAAATACGTACCTAATTATAAACCATAACATAATAATATATTAATTAATATAATAAATTATTTAGTTACCCCTATTACTATATTAATTTTCTGGGAAAATATGTATGCTATTAATATTAAATAATCGTAGCTAGCTAAAATATAATTGATATTAATTAATATAATATATTAATTAATATATATTATTATAGTTATATATATATATATATATATATATTATAATATATTTAATATTATTATATATATAGGTCGTATATTTTACCTTTCGGCTAGCAGAAAAAATAAAAAACTAAGTATCTACATCGATTATATTTTATGGGATAATTAACGATTACTTAGATATATGTAAATTAAATCGATTTAGTGGTAAATCGTATTATAATTATGTATTTGATTATGATAAATAAATAACCAAACCAATGTTTTGCCAATTGGTGCATTTTGTCAAATAGATCTAGTGCGTTATATATGCTACTTTAAGTGACAAAACTTTGATACATCGCTCTCATTTTAATTCCTTATATATTAATTATTATAATTTGACTGGGACTTAAATATGCAAATAATATTTTAATTAGCTTTTAAAAATTATAATACCTTATATTATATTTATATACTATCGTTGATTAATTGTTCGTATGAAATAGTGTGCATCTCTCGATCTCATTTGTATTAAGTAAAAAAGATTTACTTTACATCGTTAGTACACTTACTCATATTTTGATCCGTTGGCTAAACAATATCGTTAACAAAAAGTTAACAATAACCAATCGCGCATCGCTAGTATACTTGTGTTAACAAACCTCTTGTTACTCCTCGGTTGTGAGTGTATAAGTGAGGAGAATATCAGCGTTAGTTATAGAGATATGAAATGTTTACTCTTTGGGTGATACATATATGCTCCTCAAAAACTGTGGAGACTCGCTTCTGTCTAAGTTTTTTTATATAGTATTAGTGTAGGTTATATTTTTGATACAACTGCAAGACTCAAAGTAGCAAATTTTCGCTTTAATTGGTACTAAGAACAACATTTTTTAATAGAAGTTCTTAAAAACAGGTTTAACAGCTAATCTTAAATTTTTCAACTAGTGAGTTATAATATTAAATATATTAATATAATATTATAATATTTATATAATAATTATATATAAATTATATTATATAAATATTAAATAATATAATATAATAAAAGTTAAGTAATAATAATATTTATTAAATATAATAATAAATATAAATTTAATAATAATAATATATATAATATTATATATAAATAATATAATAATATAATATATAAATATATAAATAATAAATATAAAATTTAAATAATAATAATAAATATAATATTAAAATTCATTTACTGCTTATGTGCCCACTCAAAATATGATATAAACTATGATATAAAATAAGATATAATATTAGATTTAAAAAAAATTCCTGCGCACGATTCTAATTAGTGTGAATTAATAATAATCTAGATAATGGTTAATTCTGATCATCTCATTGTTAATAATTACGGGACAGTGAGTCAAACGAGCCCCTAAAAGGAGTATTACCATCATTTCAATTTAAATAGATGGGGCATCGAAAGTACACTCAGAATAGAAAAAGTAAGAGACGGATGAGGAGAGAGAGTCGTATTCAATAAATACCCAAGAGAAGAGAGATAAAGATATCAAGGAATAGAAAAACCTACCACGAGCGAACACTCAAAATAGACCATAAAGAGACGAGTGTGAGATATCTCAGCAGAGACAATATTTCTCCCTAATAAGATCCAATCAACTAAATGAGGAATCACTCGAGAATAGATAACCCTTCAATAGTACTTCACTGAAATAATCTAATTAATAATAATAATAATAATAATAATAATAATATAATAATTAAATTAATAATATAATAATTAATATAATTATAATAGTAATAATAATAATAATAATATAATAATAATAGGGAAATCAGTAATTATTAATATATAATTATTAATTATAATAATACTAAACACTCGTGTATTAATGTATTTTATTATCTAACGTTACCCCAAGTATAATAATAATAAATAGAATAATACAATAAATAATAATAAAATCATCTACCTGAATAAATATTGATAATGATATACGATTATATTAGGATCAAATAATTAAATTAATCAGACATAACATAAGATACATTATAATTCACGCCATATCAAAATTAATATAATAAATAATCACTCAATACTCATAATTATGGGAAACATTATTGATAATAATTACTAATATATATTAATTTAATATATAAATATAATAATAAATAATAAATAATAATAATTAAACAAAATTATAATAATAATTATAAGTAATAATAATAATAATAATATAACAATATAATTATATAATAATAATATAAATAATAATAATATAAATAATATAAATAATAATATAATTAAAATAATAATAATAAAGATAATAATAATATCTCTAACCAATATATTATATTTAATTATATATAAACA
>JABUQX010101168.1:85000-87239 GCA_015478945.1 Trachelipus rathkii | reverse complement strand
ATTTATAGATATATTATATATTATATAATATATATATATATATAATATATATTATATATTATATACCGTATATATATTATATATAATAATAATATATATATATATTATATATAATATATATATAAAATATATTATATATATATATAATATATATATTATATATATATATATATATATATATAACCAAATTATACCATAATTTCGATCAATGGATCTCTCACCAACCGTCTTTACCCTTTACTTCCACATATACTATTTTAAAATTAAGATTAAATAAGCGACCCTACGTAGTGTGTATCTAAATATATCTAAATTTCCACTTATATTTACTTAGCCTAGTCGTCAAAGGAGCACCGCAATTACTAGAATTCCATATCCTCTCACTCTCATGGGCCCTTAATCAATCGTTTCTTTAGTCCCAAATTGTTGCTTGATTCTTTATATGCTATCACTATCGAAGTTATCACTTCTCTTCTCAATTCTTATATTAAGCTTAAAACTTACTCATTTGATCAACTTTTGTCACATTCTCATCCATCCTATCTCTTGTGAAACCTTTCAATTCCATGCTTAATTGCTTTTATGTTCATGTACTTTACCGGAAAGTGTAGCACATTTTTTTTTCTATGTTTTCCCTTCTTCGTTCGATTTGCACAGTTTCAATTTCGATCTTATGTCGACTTCATTTTGATGACGGTTGAGATTCCCCAATCCATGCTCAGGATGATCAGCTAGATGGTGTAAGCGTAGGACGACTCTGGTATTTACATCTGATAGCTGATGTCATCATTTTACAGTAACCTTCCTAGTGATATGTTGGTGTTCCAGCTCATCAGTTCGCCTCAAAAGCCAAAAACCATTTTTGCGGAGATTACTCTCTTCACAGATCAACAAGCACCAAATATCATGTGGATTTACCCTGTTCAGCGAAGCCCGAAATTTGAAGGAGAGCTTTGCTTCAAAAAGACATTTTATTCTGCCATTTCAAGAGTCCGTTATCTTTATAAATTATGAACACGCGGATCATTATAAATTGCATAAAGAGTATTGTTTTTGATGCATAATGAGAAGCCACAACATTAATGGAATATATTCATTTCGTAACATACTAATAACAATGAAGAGGTCCCTATTCCGGTGCGAGGATCATGTTATGGAATACCCTTAATTTTTAGTGTCACGTTTGCTAGTGTACAGTATAATGGGACCTACTATTCCATTGTCGTCAGAGGGTGCTTTTCCACTGTTACTTTGGTATTTGGTTTATTTCACTAAACTTAATTCAAAAGTTAATAATGTTACAATATTTTCTGGTCTTTTTGTAAGTCATGAAAGTAAATGAGGTAAACAATATTAAAAGATATACGGTCGTTGGTGGGTATATGTTGGGTTGGGATTTCTGGTTAATTATATATATATATTATAATATATATATATATATATTATATATAAAGATATATATATATATATATATATTATATATAATATTATATATATATATATATATATATATACTATATATATATATGTATACTCCTGTATTTGGGTCCTCCTCCTCTCCTGGGGCCAACTATTTCTGCAATATCTTCACTTTCCTTTATCACAGATTATGAAAATTGATGTTTTAAAGGGAAATTTTGTGGTTCTTTGGATTTCTCTATATTTACTATAATAATTATTTAGAAAGTTACAAAACAATTTTTAATTAAAAAATAGCAATATGCATTCAGATTTGATGTAAATATAATAATAAAAAATATATTTTCTATGGATGTCTCAGTTGTCTTTCTATCTTTGGCTCTTCCTAGTAACAAATTTTGAATTTAGGAAAGTATATTTTCAAAAGATTTTTAGTTTTGCATAATTTTTTCACACGTTATTCATGATTGCTTGATTGGTAATTGTCGTTTCTAAAATCGGCCACACTGGGCAACTTCTCAGGATGGCAAAATTACCAATCAAGCTATTATGATTTAAATTTAATTAATAACTATAAAATGCATCATTTTATGAAAAAATTTTCCAAGTTCAAAATTAACTATGAGTAGAGGGTCATAGACAGAATATAAGACCATACACCATTCGAAGAGTCTTTCTTTCATCATTAGTATTTGAAGAATCTTAAGGAAAAAATACTAATTTTAATTGTCTTTTTTTGGCACTTTCTAATTATTATTAGATTAAGTGAAAAAAATTCTAGTCATAATTATTGCCCTTAAAACATTAATTTTTATCTCGT
>JABUQX010101168.1:80000-82500 GCA_015478945.1 Trachelipus rathkii | reverse complement strand
TCGAAGTTACGATGGTCGCGCTTCTGATGTTCTTCGAATGGTGCATGAAATGGACAAGGAACCACAAATCGAAGCTCCAGGTACGCCAACACATGTGTTGGGCACCCATGATAAGCAAGTTGCACAAGGCTATTCTTTCAAACTCCTACAAAGAGCACTGGATTATGAAGGTAAGTAGCACGTAACCGCTTGCGATCACCTTCTAAGCTACTATTCATGTCCAGAATATATTTAGGAACTTTTCAATCAAACATTGATACCCATTGAATATAAGTTAAACATTTGTATATTGAATAATTTCTAAATAATTTTCATCACATGGTTTAACTTCATTCTCGTTTGCTGATATAAATTTTGAATTTTGATAAATTTAATAGGCATTATTTCGTTCACAAAAGGTATTACACCGAAATTGTTAGCCTACTAGTTTAAAATTCAGTATTTATTTTATTGTGTTATATATTAGACATAGGTCTATTCATTTATTTTATTTTCTCACAAATTTATATGTGGAACTTTAATTGTATATTTATTTTATTTCGTTTCCTTAAGATTTCTTTTCTATCTATTTTCGTTACTTAAATTTTTTTTTAATTATTAAATTTATTTTATGCTTCTATTATTACTAATTACATTCCGAATAATTTTTTTTTAATGATTTTATGAATTATTAAACATTTCCTCATTTAAATATTTTTATATGAAATATATTAACACTATGAATACTTCTCGAACAAATTAGTCTTTCTGTTATAAGAAATTCTGGTCGTTTGCAATATACTAATTCTTCATGGGCGTCATCTTTTTAGTCAAATTTATGTGTCTGCTAAAGTTATGTTATAGCGTACTAGCATCTTGTAGTATACTCTTATTACTAAAAATATTTATTTCATTTAAAAACCAAGAAGATTCCGCCCATGAATCTGCAAAAACATTAATAACACTGTACTTTTCCTTGCTTGTGCTTGATTTTAGTATTTACTTATAACTTTTGTTAAAATATTTGTAGTTGTTTCCTAATTTTGACATTAGTTTTCTCCTTTGTAATTCTTTCATACATGTTGCAGTCATGCATGCTTTATGTTAATTTGTGTATAATACATTGTAACTGCTTTTTTTTCTTCTGGTTTAGTTAAAGCTTTACCCATATCACTCTTATATTTTAACCGCTATATATTAGTTGTAATATTTTAATATAATGAGAATTTGATTTCAACTCATATATTCGTAATAGAATCTGAAACTCATTTATTTCAACTAATATGTAGTGAAAATTTTCTAATGCTTATAACAGTGATACTGGGTAACACTCTTTATAAATTCAAATTTTCTTACTATAAATTGTAGCATGCTTTAGTTGGGATAAATTGGTATACAGGCAAGAATGATTCAAATGTGTAAAGGTAAGATTTTTAATTTTATTTTTTAATTTGTAGTTCAAAATTGAAGACATATATGTTTAAGTTGTAAAATTGAGGGTGAAAATTTAAAATTTCCCCAACGAAATTAGAGTTAAAGAAAAATAATATAAATACTTTATTATGTTTGTTTTGCATGTAGATAAATATAATTAATTTATTAGTATAGATAAGTTATAAGGGTGCTTTTCTGGCTTAGAAAGTCACTAACCACTAAGTTTATAATCTAATATATTCGTACTAACATAAAATTGTTTTAGTTATTTATTATTTATTTTTTTGCATTTATTTTAATTTCACAGCCATGTTTTTATTTTATTGGCATTATATTTATAGACCTATGTATTGACTCATTTTAGAAATTTAAATAAATTTTGTAATAAATATATATATATATATATATATATATATATATATATATATATATATATATATATATAATATATATATATAATATATATATATAATATATATAATATGTTATATATATATATATATTATATATATATATATAAATTATATATATATAGAAAGCTAAATAGTAGTAATTACTGGTAGGCTACATGTATCATTATATCGCCAAGTATTGATTTCTCTGAATTATAGCTTGTAGACTGAATAGCCAATGTTTTTCATTGGGTATTGCATCATAAGCACCTAATTGATGCTGTTTATTTACATAAAGTTCTAGATTGTAATTTAAAAATAAATATTTAGTAATTTTAGGTGTAGCTTAGATGAGTTTAGATATAGTTGTTTACTATTCATTGCCATAATAGCTTAGTTTTGAAATATATTTGTTTCATGCACTTTGTTTCGCTTTTAATAAATATTCATTTAGATTCAGTTAGTTATAGTGTTTTTAATTTTTTTTTTTAATAGGTGATTTAGGATGATTTTATTACTTAGCTGTAATGATCTTTTTTTCAAAAATCGTAACATGTGCTTAAATCATTTAAAAAATTATTGGTTATTAATAACTTTTATAAATTGTTTTACCTTTCATAATAAATATGTTAATACTTAACAAAACTAGAATTAAAAACTTAATTAGGGAGATTTTGTATTTTATATTTTTCTTT
>JABUQX010101168.1:35000-70000 GCA_015478945.1 Trachelipus rathkii | reverse complement strand
ATTAATTAAACAATAAATAATTAATAAATTGATAAATGAAAACATTCTTAATATTCTATCGATCTTTATAAATGTCTATTTTTCATTTTTATTGCGTTATTATAATTGCTTTTAATTTTTTATTAGAAAGTCGCTCCATTTCAGTTTAGTTAATGTTGTTGCATATACTGGTAATAAAAAAACATAAAACAAATGTTAGCCGTTTCCAATATTACTTTTTTTTTATCAATGTAATTAGCTTTTATAACTATTTTTAATATAGAAAAAGTATACGTTCATGACTAAGTAAGTAGTAATAATAATATTTGTGACAAAATTTAAGGAGTCCATTTTGAATACGATATTTATTTTTGGCCAAGTAGAAGAACGTTTAGTACGTCCCTATTTAAGTAAAATAAAATATCAATGATAATAATATTATATTAAAAAAAAACTACTTGCTAGTTTTATAATTTTAAATATTTAATATCCTTCCCCCGTCCCTTGACTAGATAAGATTTTTTTTTCCCTGCACTGCTTTGATCTACCAAATTTGATTTTAAATTTATTTTAATTTTACCAAAAAAAATGTATATTGTAGCAAAAAATAATTTCAAATTCTAAAACGAAAAAAGGAAGAGTAAAACTTAACTTTGAAGTAGGATTGTCTTTTTGGGTGTTTAGTTTTAAAAAATATGCGAAACAAAATTTGTGTTGAAAGTAATTTATATAAAACTTTTTGACTTTAGTATCGATTTGCAATTAATAATCGCTCTTTTGCAAAAAATAATAATAATAATAATAATAATAATAATAATAATAATAATAATAATAATAATAATAATAATAATAATAATAATAATAATAATTAATAATAATTATGGCGCTTCAGTATTATTATTTGATACAGTTGCTATTGAAACAGTGATTGTTATTTTTTCATTTATTTTCAATAGTCTAGTATTTTGTGCTCTTATTTTTTTAATTATTTTTATTTATTTTCTTGATATAATGATAAAAGTTACTGTTCTTTTTATTATTTTCAGTCGTGTTACAAATAATCGTAGTATTGAATTTATTTTTATTTAAATTTATTTTCGATTTTGTTACTTAATTAAATAAATTTGTAGTTATTTATTTTCAATTAATTTAAACGATTCTAATCAATTAAAATTAAAGTTGCTGTTTCAGCGCATCTCCTCTTAAGAATCAGTGAATCGTAGCAGTATATTTGCGATATTTTTTTGTTATATTGCGCTTTTAATAAAGTAGAATAATGGATTTTTTTTAACGCTTTAAGAAGTAAAGCATTAACAAAAAAAGCTCTGCTTCTTTATTATTAAAAATCAATAATTTCCTACAAAATTTCTTGTTTTAATAGTTATTATTTATTTATTTTGATTTACTTTATTATGATTTATTTTAAGTTACTTTTCAAATATTTTTTATTTATTATTTAACTTGACAAGCATCATTACGTTCCTTTATGTTGATAAACTTTTAATTATTTAATGAATTACGTTTATTTTACTTCTATTTCTTATGTTTATTCTTCTTCTTCTTCTACACAATTTTGGCAGGTGCTTCTTCGTTAGCAGCTTCTAAAATATATTTTACAGCTATCAAAATCTTACACAATTTTTATTTTACAACAATTTTCATTTTAAAATATTTTTAACTTAATTTATAAGAAAACACGATTGCAGCTTATAATTATATATATATATATATATATATATATATATATATATAATATATATATATATATATATATATATATATATATAATATATATATATATATATAGTATATATATATATATATATATATATATATATAATATATATATATATATATTATATATATATAATATATATTATATATATTATTATATATATATATTATATATATATATATATATATTGATAATTTTAAACTTCAGCTTTAACAGTTGTCAACTGAAATTAGAAAACACTCAGATAGGGTAAATTATTGTAATTTTTATCTGTTTAAACATTGTTATTTACTCAAAATTAATCACGGTAATAATAATTAAATAATAATTTCTCATTTATTGGCAACTAATTTTACTGATTATAATAACATACTAAGATTTTCAGCTGCTTTATTAAATTAATTGATGGCCTTTTATTCCAAAGTACATATCTAGGAATTAAAGTTTCTTGTTATAAATTTTTTTTAAGGAATTAACAATTAAAGTTTTATAATATTAAAACTTTAATTTAAATTCTTTACTTGTTTTTTTTAAAGAAAATACTGTAATAAAAAATAAATTTTGTTTATTTCCCAATGCAGTAATATAATTGAAAGTGGTATAACATTAATTTATTATCTTTATTTAACCGCATGTGCCTCTGTTTCCAGCCTCCTCAAACTGAAGTTCAACAGTCAGAACCACAAGAATTGCCAGAACCTCTACCAGCGCCTGTATTTGAGGTAGTACAAATTTTAAAAAAAAATTTAAGAAAATTCTTTTACATTTCACTTGCCTTTAATATTTAAGCTTTTCATTTGTGCCAATTCATTTTAATATTTGAATTCCTTCTTTACTCATTCATTATTCTCCATTCTGCAACTCCTGTCTATCAGATTTTTTTTTTCAAATACTTTAGGTGACACTCTCTATTTTAGTTTCAATACCTATATCCGTCCGGAATGGATGTACTTCAATTTCATTAGAACAGTTTACAGTAATTTAGGATCGTTCCATCTTTTTCACACATCCACCTCCTTCTTTACTTTGTACAAATTCATTCAAAATCTAATACTTACCCTACGAATTGTAGAAGTTACTCTGGGTTTACTTATACCGTATATAAAACAATTTTGAATTTTTTCAGAAAATAGATATTAAAACATTTATAGTAAATACTCTAGTTGTTTAGAACCCTTGTTACTACTCTCTGCTAGATATTTCATTTGTATTGTTAATTAAAAAAGTACCAGCAGTTAACTTTAATGACTAATCAAAGAGCCGGTTGTTAAATTTTTTCGCAGCTTACCACTGATTTTTATAAGGACTTTTATAACGGTATAACGATATAAGAAATAATTATTAGATATATTTTAATTACAAACTATTCATCTTGAAGTCGTAAAGACATCTTTATATTTTAAAAAAGTTAAGTTGATGATGATGATATGCACATTAATACTTGCATAGTATTAAACTCGAGTACAGTCAATCCAAACGTTTTCTAATCCCAAAATGAAATATTGTAGTTTCATTTTTTTCTACTCTAGCTTAAAAGAATAAGTTGTTTAATATGGGCACACTTACTAAATGACTTTTATGATGTAATCCTTATAATAAATAATAATAATACATAATAATAATAATAATAATAATAATAATAATAATAATAATAATAATAATAATAATAATAATAATAATAATAATAATAATAATAATAATAATATGAAGTCTTTTTATCAGTTTTTTTTGTTGCTGTTTTTTTTAAGGAATACATTCTTGGTATCTTTACCAACATTATCTGTCTACCAATACTTTCTCTTGACTCCTTGTATGCAGAGTTTTTTTTTTTAATAATTAAGCAAATAATAAAAACACATTCCCAAATTTAAAAATAAAACTTTCATATTATAGTATATATAGATATATATATATATATATATAATATATGTATATACTGATATAATATGTAATAAGTATATATATATATATATACCTGTGATATATATAATATATATATATGTTACTATTATATATTAGTATATATTAGTATATATATATATATATAATATACTGTTATAAAACTATATATAATATATATATAAGTAATATACATTTAATTTTTCGTATAAATATAAATATGTTCCTACACATAGGCCTACCTTATAAAATGAGTAGTATCAGTATCGCAATTCATTATTCACAGCTTAAACTAGAGTACATCGAATTTTTCTCAGTCATACTGCAGTTCCAATCGGCTGTAATTGAGGGGTATCATCTCCATAGTCTATCTCTCTGAGTCTCAAATGTTGATAAATGAGGCCTAGTAGACCCCACACTCAACGGGATACATTCGCACCCAAGAGGGTATGTGTGTGTTGCGTAAATCATTTAAATTTTTATTGGCAAGATGAGTGTTGAAGTGTGGGTGATATATGTGCAAAAGAGTATTCTTTTTAATGCTTTGGGTCGTGATAGATAATGTATATGAGTATCCTACTAATTTTTTTATCGTAAATTAATAATAATCAATAATAATAATAATTAATAATATATATGATTAGATGAATAATAAAATAATAACATCTTTCTGCCCTATTCAACAGTGCATATATATAAAATTTTATGGTGTTAGAATCTGATGATTAGCAGAAAAAATCATTTGTTTCTTATGCTTCCATCTAGAAACTTAAGGACATTATAATATATTTAGTGGAGAGAGTAAATGATTTTCCTGATAACATCATTCGCTAATATGAATAGTAATATCTTCAATTTTTATTGGTAGTATTCTTCCTTTACGATCTCTTTATTATTTTTATTAGAAAGTTATTCTTCTGGTTTTTATCCTATTATTGTATTAGTTTCATCCGTGAGTGATAAATAAATATGTAACCAGATATCTTCTCTTGTAAGGATGCATGTTCACATTTTTCTCTGCTGTTCTTCATTCAAATTCCTCTATTTGTGTGATGTCGAACCATCCTTTAATGCATCCTTTTCCTTTCATTTTACTTGCATTCATGTTAAATTTTAATATAACCCATCATCATTCAAATATTTTCAGGAGGGTTTACTACCTCCTCAAGAAGTACTTGAAAATGAGTCAAAGCCAATTGAAAATGGATACGTAGAAGATATACAAAATACTAAGGAACAAGAAGTTGCTGCAGAAGCTTTACCACCAACAGATACAATTGCAAAAGAGGTGGTAACATCATTTGAAAATGGGGAAGTTTCCCAAGCACCTGCTAATGATGTCATTGAAACGAAAGAAATTAAAACTGATCTGAATAACATTGAACCTCACTCTGAGGTCGAAAAAGATGTACCTGCATCTGTTGTTCAAGAACTCTCTCAAGATACAGAAATTTCTTCACATAGAGAACCATCTCCTGTAATAATTGATGAGCATCCTCAAGAAGTATCACAAAGTTTGCCTACAGAATTGTCTCAAGAATTTAAGCATGAAGCAGAACAAACACATTTGCAAGACAATATTCAAGAATTTTCCGAAACTCCGACGCAGAAATCTATTCCCGAATTGGTTTCTGAACAGCCTCCATTAAAGCTGCAATCTTCAGATTTGCCCGATTCATCTTTAATTAATAATGTTAATAGCCTTGTTCATCTCACTGAAGGAGCTATAAATAGTATTTCTCATTTCCGTTCCGAGGAATCTCATTTTACTGAAAGCAAATTTTCATCCTCTGTAGTTCAAATGAGTGTAGGCAATGATACTGCCTCTCAGGTAGGTACTGCATGACACTGTCAATCCGCGTGTGAATTAAACTGATATTTGGTTCCTACCGATGCTCCGATGCTTCCAACACTGAGTCTTTAAAAGGAGCGAGCTCCTTGGCTTTTCTTCTAAGCTGTCCTCCCCCACTCTCAGGGGACAGTTTATTTAATCCCGTTATAACCCATTTAAGTATATTGAGTTAATACCTAATGCAGCCGCTGCTCCGGCTCCTTGGCTCCCGCCCCCAGTCAAACCTTTGCTTCCTTGCTCCCCGCTCCTCGCACCAGCGCGTGGCCAGCTCCGGGTGAAACCGGCTTCTGCGCCGTCTATAGCTCCTCAACTAACCCGCAGGCTTTGCGAGCTCCAGGGCCTCGGAGACATAACGTCCAGGTGCGCATCCATGCGCCAACACGCGAAAGCGCGATGATACCGTTTCTTTTTTGATACCATCATTCAAGAACAAATTGAAAAGATCTGGTATTATTATTTATAATTAATATATATACTGACCGTAGCGACAACTCGCTCTCCGACGTTATCACTATATATATATAGTATACTATATATATAACTTTATATATAGTATATATATATATATATATATATATATATTATATAATATATATATATATATATATATATATATATATATATATATATATATATACGGATTATCATCACATCCTATACTTAGACTTAATATACGTCCATCTTACTAGTCATAATAACGAATCTTCGACGTGAGAGTTTATTAAAATATAGTGGAATATAAACATACGAAAGAATAATTTTTTACTAGTTTTCATTACACTGAATGTTATATAACCTTTTAAAACTTATTAGTAAATACCTTACATTGATATGCTGCTAATGGCGTGTTCATTTTAACATCTTTTTCGCCCTTATGTAGGTCAAGCAACAATAAACAGTTTATGGTACATTTATATTCTGAAATTTTAAGCTGCACTATTTAATCAGCCATTAACCGATTAATAAACATTATTAATTCTGATTTTTGGAGTAATGCTGGAGTCACTTTTGCGGTACGGTTAATACAGTCCTCTCCCTAATATTTTCCTATAGTTTACATTGTTGTTGTTTTTTAAATGATAGTAAAAGAGTTTATATATTTATGTAAAATTGTTTTATGATAAACAGCATATAACCTTAATATGCATCGCATTATTGTATGTATATGTTAAAAAACTATAAAATGCCAATTTCTCGTATCGTAAAAGTGGTATTTTTCATTTTGCATGTTCAGTACATTTTAATTTAAAATTTTTTATGTAGTTATTTTGCTGTCCATATTATTGCTGATGCTTTCTCTTTTTTGTTTTTCTTATATTTCATTTTCCTTCGTTTATTCCTGTTTGATCCATACGCAATAGACGATGCGCAAGTAAATCCCTCATGGCCCCCTCATAATTTTGTACCCGAACAAGTGTCTTCATCACCAACCCCTTACCAGATACCTAAAAAGAAAAGAATTATCGGCAAAAAAACTTTCTCACAACAAAGTTATGTAATGCCTCTTCCAACAAATAAAAATGTTCCACCCAACAAACCAGCTGCTCCATCAAAATCCAAAGGACCATCTTTCCTTACTTCCAGAAATAAAGTTAAAAGCCCTCCTCGCAAATCAAAACCCCAAAAAGGAACTACCAAATCTATTCTTCGTCTTTATTCTGATCGATTCCCAAATCCAGCACCATCATATATTTTAAAATTTTCCAGTATTACTGAAGACTCATCGGCTTTGATATCGAAAAGTACTGCAACGAGTTTATCAGATGAAAGTCAGTTATACATGTTAAAAAAGATTGGAGCTGGTCTAAGTCAAGCACATCATCAAAACAGACAAAATACTGACTCTGCCTCTTCTCAAATTGACACATCATTATCCATAACAGCTAATAAGGTCATTGATAATCGTCCTCGAGACCATGCTAAAATATCCCCCATTAGAACCAAACCCATAACAGACCCTTTGCCAACGATAAGTTCCACTATAAAAATTGATCCTAAAGCTGCCTTTGAAGCTTCTCTTAAGAAATATGCATCGAACCTTTTGTCAGCCTCTTCCCTTCCAAAAGTAACTAAAAGTGCTCCAGCACCCAAACTTGTCAGTAATAATAAATGGGGTTTCAAGGCAGTGAAACCACCAGCTGCTAAGTCACCTCGTGCTTCTCCTAAAATCAGAATTGAAATGCCTGATTGGACTCCAGCTGAGCCAGTGCAACCAATCGTCGTAGACATTGACTCTTTAACGATAGTAAATGAGTAAACAAAACCTTGGTTTAATTTTTAAAATGCCCTTTATGTGTAGTACGCTACATTTTTGCAGTTTTAAAATTACATTTGTAGTTTATAGATTTTTAATGTTACTAATTAAATTGATATGCCATTAGTAAGGATTGTTTTCATTCACGAAAAATAATATTCAGAAAATGGTTTCCATAAAGTGTTAAAATACCTAATCAAATAGCAACAAAACATTTAGTTAACTAACCTGCTCAATATTTTTTTACATTACTATATACTAAGGAAATTTTGTTAGCGACAATAGTACTGAAACATATCTTTTTCATAACTTCCTTTAAAATGTGTGTTCATTATATTGTAAGTTTCGTAAATAGTTAACATTTTTCTGTAAGTGTAAGTTATTTTAACGAATAATTATATTTTATTTTTAAACTATGTTAAAGGGCATGTTCTATATTCTGACAAAGCCAACGCATAATTTACTGATTACTTTTTGCTGGAGTTATGCTGGAGCTATTAATACTGATCCTTTCCATACCTCTCCGTTGATTTTTATCCTTAGCTAACAACAGCTGTTCTTTTTATGTACATATATTTTTAGTACAACTTCCCAATATACCTTTACTCATGATTGCATGTCGCTCTGCCTATGCTGACATAATATTTGGAATGGATGGAGGGAGAATTACGCTTTAATCAATTTTTTTTACAGTAAACCTCTTTGCCTTAATGTAGATTTTTTATCTCAGTTTATTATTATTTAAGTATTTGCATGTGAAATAGATCACTTACAAGTTTTGAAAAATCCCCTTCTTGGGAATCTTTCATACTTGTTGCAAGCGATAGTTTTCATTTTCTAACCAGTTTCGCGGCGTAATTCTAATCGGGGTTTTCTTTTCTCTTTTATATCTCCATCTCCTCATTCCTCTAATATGTCTGCTGTTATTCCTATTCTGTCATCTCCTTATTGCTTTCAGGGCAGCGCTTTGAATGGCCCCCAAGCCGGACAACTCCGGTGGTTGAGGAGGAGCCTCATCCTCCGGCCTGGGCGCCGGCAGGAGAGATTCCTTCCATCCTCCGCCCGGTCAAGCCTGTCGGTCCTCTTCCTAAACGACCCCCTCTTCTTCCGACTCCGCCGCCCCCGAAAGATTATGATGTGATAGTGATGAAATCTTTATCTTCAACACAACTACAAAGCGTACAGGAAACTGTACATCAGACTGTACAAAAGTCCGTGCAGGAAAGTGTACAAAAGTCTGTACAGCAAACTACTTTTCAATCACAATCACGTTCCGTTTCTGCTCCTAAACCCCTTCCTCAGAAAGCTCCACCAGCCCCTGCTTCATCAAGATTTCCAAAACCTGCTCCAGCTTTAATTAATCTTACTCCTTCTGTTCCTGCAAGTTCTGTTTCTAATATTTCCAAGGCTGCTTCTCCTAAAAGCACTCCAAAACCCAAGACGACTGGGCCTGTTTCTGATACTGCATCTGCAACACTTAAAGGGGCAGTTAATGTTTCTTTTAAATCAAAAACTATCTCTCCTCCTAAAGTTGTGCCTGTAACAGCTCCGATGCCTTCGGTTAAGTTTGATTCTGTGCCTAAGTTAGCTAGTAGCAAGCCATTATTACCTCAACCTTCAGCAATACCGTCCTCCTCACCTCTACCTAAACAACAGAAGCAACCACAACAGCAACCGCATCAACAACAACAACAACAACAGCAAATTCAACAATCAAAGAAACACCAAGAATCAGCCATTGCTGGTTTCAAATCTGTTAGTGCCCCCTTACCAAAACCCAACCTGAAAATTGACGGAGGTTATAAAACTGTAAAAACATCAGAATTAACTTCCGTTGAAACTTCCTTTGTAAAGTCTAACCTTCCAGCATCTGCTCCAGCTTTATCTGAAAATGTTGCTCCTAAACCAGTTCCGTCCACTCCCCTCGCTCCTGCAGGTGATGTTCCAGCTCCCATGACGTTTGCACCAATAGCGGCTCCGGTTTCGGTTCCTATTTCTAACTTCGGTTCGAATACGATGCCAAAGCCAATACCACCTCCAGGCACTGGAGGAAAGATTGGTCCTGGTGGACCTCCTGCCAGAGGAGTACCTCAAGCACCTGGTCATAGGTCTGCACCACGTCGTGGAAGAGGTGTAATGAATCAAGCTTCAGCTTCCAGAATCCCAGTGTGTAACGCATGTCAGCGACAGATCAGGTGGGAGGACTGCTTGCATGCAGCTTTCCGGAATAATGCATGATAAATTTGATCATTATTTTTTTCTATATTGTGTTGAGGACTAATTTGGAATCGTCGTTTTTTCTTGCCTTAATATTTTCTTATTTCTTGAACAAACGTATACATGTAATTAAGATTATATTTTTTATATTATTATGTTAGTCTTTTGTTGGTTATTTTTATTCACTGCTGTTTGCTATGATTTTTTATGAACTAGTATAGTTGTATTGTGAGACGGCTTGATGGTGCTAGTTTTCGGCTTGGCCAAAAACTGAAATACCAATTTTGAACAGCAGTACATGAAAAATAAGGTAATTTTTTGTTTATTAACGCTTTATTTATACATATATATTATATATATATATATATATATATATTTTATATATATTATATATATTATATATATATATATATATATTAATTTAATTATATATATATATATAATATTAATTTTATTATTTTATTATATATATAATTTATATTATATATATAATTATACTATATATATTATTTATATATATATTATATATATTATATAATTTATATTATATATTATATTATATATATATATATATATCTATAAGAGTACCATATAAGTATACTAGAGTTGGGTGTAGGTAGGATGTGTATCGAAGTGAAAGTTGTTGATTTTGGTGGGAAGAGGAGATAGTTGAAGTATGTGTTGATGGTTAATTAGTGGGTTTAGGAATGGATTATCCGGATTATTTATGTGTCCTGTGACAATTGAAATTAGTGGGGTTGTATGGAGAGAGAAGGTTAGGAAGGAAGTGGGTTAAAATAGAGTGAGAAGTAAGCAACAAGGTAATAAGGATAAGATGTAAGAGCGCTCGCAAGTAAATCGATTGAATGTGAACAAGTTGAACTGACACACAATCTGGGAAGAATGAAGGAATGCAATGATTAGCAGTGCAAGCCGTATGCGGATTATTGTAAGTAGCGAAGTTATAGATGTTAACAGTGAAGTGGTGAATGAAGGAGGTGATGCCAGCGGTTAAAAGTAAAAGGAAGTTTGTTGAATTACTAAAAGCAAATGATGAGTTTCAAAAGAAAGATTGGAATTATATAAGGAGGGAAAAAAGAAATACTAAAGGTGGTAGGAGAAAAAGAAGAGGTAATGAACAGTTGGAAGGAGATGATGGGATTACAAGGGAATAGGAAGTCTTCTGGAAGGAAGCGCGAAGGTTAGATGAATGGGAACCTGGTTAATAAAAATAGGATGGTGTTTTGTAACCTGGATGAATGGTGTGAGGGGATGTGGAAAAACACTTAGAAATCTGCATAATTTGCAGTAATGAAGAGGTCATAGTGAATCTGTGTGGGTTTGATGGTGCAAGAAGGAATTGGTATTTCTGGATGAGGTCATTGGCAAGGAAGGATGTAATGGGTAGAGTAGAAGTTGAAGAATGGTAAATCTGCAGTATAAATGAAATTAATGCTGAAATGATTCATTACGGAGGCCAGAGATGTTTGATTGAATGGATTTGGAAGTTGTGGGAAATAAAGCGTTATAGAGGGTATAGTCCGAGGGATTGGAGGAACCAGTAATAGTACCCTTTATAAGGGTTAGGGAGATAAGGGAAACTGTAGAATTATAGGGAATTAGTTTAGTTGAGTATTGTACTGAGTATCATGTTGGTGTTTTTGGTCAAAGAGTGTGTCGGGTGACTGAAGGACTGACATTGGTGAAAGAACAGTGCGTTTAGGAGAGGTAGAGAATGTGTGGATCAATTTACATAGAAACAAATGATTGGAAATGAGGGAGAAAAGAGAATTGTATTTAGGTTCGTATGGTTTGCTAAAGGGTATGTAGGTTTAATATGGAAGGTAATGGGCAGGTGTTAGTGATATGGTGTTGTGGTAGGCTTATGAATGGAATCAAAAGTATTATGACGATAGTGAGGAAGTTAATGCCGCTGTGAGCTTTATCGATGAGTAGCATAAATGGTTTGTCAAAGTGATTGGTGTATTAATAGACGGAGTGAGGGGCAGGACTGGGTATTTCTCACTTGTTTTTTGTTTTTTTTTTTTATTCCAATTTCCTACAAGTGGGTAAATGAAAGAATTAGAGTGGGAGGTTGGCAGGAATTGGTGTTAGGAATGATGGAAATGGATATGAGTGAGAGGGTGCCGCTACCTAATTTATATGGCTGTTTTTGGTTTGACATATAATTATCACATTATCTAAAGTTTGTGTGGTGATCTGAAAAGAGAGAGTTTGGGTAGAGAGATTTGGCAGGAGTGTGTAAAAGGAGGGGTTTGAAAGTAAACGTAGAAAAGACGTAAGGTTATGTTGGTCGAGTGGGACAGCACTTAGTTGTGAAGTTATTGTTGATGGTGAGCAGATGTCGAAAAATGGTCTGAGTTTAAATATTAGGGGTATGTGTTGGATGAGAGGAACGGATGATACAGAGTGTGTTAGGAAGTTGTGAATGGCAGGAATAAAGTTGGCTGGTGCATTAAAATCGTTGGGTGAATGTAAAGGGATCAAGTCTTGAGTGCCATAGGGTCTTACATGAGGGTATGTTGTAATTACCTGTTTGTTATTGTATTAGTGCGAGCTTATGGGGTCTGGAAATAAAAGTATAGATCTAAGTTTCAAAAGTGTTCAGCAAATGACAAATCTTAGGGGGCATCTTGCTAAAGGTGTGAGAAAGAATTGATAAATGGAGGAATGAACCTATTAGAGAGGAGTGTATTGTGTTGATAGAAAGGGGTAAATGAGAGAATAAATGAAGTCAATTTGAGATGGCTTAGGTCCTGTGGATAAGGATGAATGTGCATAGGTGCATGGTCTAAGCGGAGGCCCTATAAAGTGACAGCGAAGTGTGTTTGGAACCGACCGGCTGGGAGACAGAAAGAAAAGTGGATTGAGTCGAGTGAGCGCAATGTCTGAAGGAGGAATGTGAGTTTGTCAGAGGTATGAGAATAAAGGGTGCATAATATTAGTGAATGGCAGGGGGTTTTGTAATGGGGTATTGTTGTGCCCACCTCGGCAAGGGATGAACCTTACATTGGACGACAATTTCACATAGTTGAGGGTCAGAATGGAGGACAAACTGGAACTCAGGGTGGATTTTCTGTCTGGGACGACGTTCTTAACTAATTAATGGTTACAGAAGCGGTCGGTAAAGGCTGGGCTTTCTTTTGCGACTTTTGTCATTTCTATCTACTGCTTTCTTTCTGTAGTCTCTTTTACAGACATCGTAACTTCCGTGAGGTGGAATAAGAGGTAGATAAAGAAAGAAAAGAATAAGAAAGATTATATATATATTACTTATATATATATATATATATATAACTATATTATATATATATATATATATTATATACTATATTATTATATATATATATATATATATTATATATATATATAATATATAATATTATATATGATATATAGTATCTATATATATATATATTATATTATTATATATATTCATATATATATATATGATTATGATATACTGCTTATATATATATATTAATTTGTAATTTTATTTATTTTATAATGAAATACAATAATTCATCGAAATTTTTTAAAAAAAAATATGTATGTTTTTTTTATTTTATGTTAACGTATTTTTTAAAACCTTTGTGCACAATGTACTTAAGCGCTGTAAATTTTTACACTACTTATCTTATCATTGTCCCATAATTTGAGCATAATATTAGATTTTGAATAGCTTCATTCATCTACCCTTCATCTCTATCATCATCTCCTGAATCTAATTCATCGTCGAGCAGAAGCGGTTTTTCTCCATAGTCATGACCCAGAAGTTATCTTGATTAATAATTATGAATCTGCATAATATGACGGATAGACGAAATGTTTCAGAGATCACCTCGTCACAATAAGGAATTTGATATGACGAAAGTTCTTTTACAATAAGCAAAGACCAACGAGTGAATTAAGTTCTGAGGTCTATATATTGCTTAATATATGAGATCCGAGCCTATGGAATCTGTCTTTGACAGAAACATTGCAGTATAACTTAGGTATCAAAAGCACGTCGTCACAATTTAGTCACCTTTTCAAGGTACCATAAGGTGAACAGTCGGTAAATTAAAGGATGGATATTTTATTTACATACTAATTTTATTGGGTTTAGTTACTTATTGAAGAAGTGTATGAGATATCTAGTTATTTAATTTAGCGTAACTTAGAATTTATATTCTCGTATTTAATATAACTATATTATTCCCTTTAAAATAGCTTGAATAATATAAATAGAAAAAAAATAATCTGATTTAAATTCTAAAAAAATAAAATTATATACAGATAAAATAGTTAATTAATTGATTAAAATAATTAAACTTGTTTAATTGGAAACTTAATGTTACCCATAATCTAACTTTTAGATGGTCCCCGTCGTTCGCCTGGGTAAAGGACAAATTATTATCCATTATTATCATTATAATATCAATTAATTATGATCCTCACTTGATTATACATATTATTATCATTTTTATAATAATATCATTATATTAATTATTATTATCATTATATTATATATTCATTAATTATTAATATAAACACTGTATATCCAAGCATAAATTAAATAATACTGTAAGACATGGTGTCCAGACCACTTCATCTGTGCCACGACTACTTGCAAGAGAAACATTATTGACATGGGATTGTTAGAAGAAAAAGGGCTAGCTTGCTTTCTACTGCAGAGAATTGTTAACGAGAGTGTTACCTACGCGACGCTATCATGTGGACAAAACTGACGGACAATGAAGAATCAAACGGGTATAGTAGCATCGTAGTTGGTATATTAATATTATTTATTATTATTTTATTATTATTTTTATTATTATTTAATTATTATTATTTTATTATTATTATTATTTTATTATATTATTATTTTATTTTAATTTATTAAATTATTATTATCATATATATATCTTTATTATTATTATTTTATTAGTAGTAGTAGGATAGTAAGTAGTCAGTAGTAGTGGTAGTTGTACTAGTCAGTCAGTTAGAAAAGTAGTAGTTCAGTAGTAGCTAGATAGAGTAAGTGAGTAGTGAGTAGTCAGTCAAAAAAAGAGATAGAGTCGTAAGTACAGTAGTAGTAATTATTTGCAAGGACTAAATACCTAAATATATTCTTTAATATTACTTTAATATCATTAGGTTTTTTACTTGGGAGTAAACTGTTTGGCAACAGTCAAATTCCATCCGAATGATTCTGTTGTAGCCTACTTGTTGGAAACAAGTCTTATTCTCAAAAAGGAGGATACTTTTTCTTGTGACGGAAATTGCCAAAATGCAGAAAAAACATGTCGAAATACATAATATTAATATATTAATATATTCTATATAATTTTCTTTCGCAGACCATTTATTTTTAATAATAAAATCTGTACATTTCATGATGAAAAAGGTATTAGGCTTTTTGTGACCAGGTTTTGTTTATCTTATAATTATTTAATTAAGGTGAGAAATAGTAAATATGTTCTCTTGTGCGCGTGAGATATGTGAGCATAGGGTCATTTTAATTTTTTATTGATACGAAATATTAATAATTTCTAATTATTTTTATTATCAACCGTAAGCTCTAGAACGATTATGTTTCGACAAAATGCGGTCTGGGAAGCAATTTCCCATCGAAGCTGGTGAGATCTCGACTTGTGTGGGTTTAAGTTAAGCTCTGCCATCATAATGTCTACTCAACTGATATAGTTCTTCAAAAACATTTCCTGTAAGGACTTTTGTCATATAAACGTTAAAATTAACATGTACTATTATTCTTTATCATAATTCTTTCAGTCAGTTTACATTAGAACTACTGGTTAGCAAAAATTATGCCATTGTTTTATGTTTATCATTGTTTTTGCATCAACCCCAGTACCTATGAACTCAGTTTATACTCTCTAAATTTAACATGTAATACTACGGGATTAAAGTCAATTTAAAACAGTATTTACACACTAAAATTGTGTATGTATCAAGTAAATTCAATCCTCCCTTAAATAAGGAAATCAAAATTTCTCAAATAATCTAGATTTATTAACGGTACATTCGGATAGGATGACCTTTCAATTTAATATGAATAAAATACTTTCATGCTGCAAATTTGAAACCCGGTTACGATTATATTTTTAATTTCTTAATATTTGGTTGTGATATTGTTGGAGCCCAGGCATATGAACAACAGTTTTGTACAATAACCCAAGTTATTTAAATAATTATATATTAATTTGTGTATAATCTTTCCCGATTTTTATACTTCCACTTTTCCTACTCCAACCTTCATCTGTAAACTGTTTCAGGTGTGCAAGTCCAACCTTGAAGGAAAGAGCTTTTATGCCAAGAATGGACGGCCATTCTGCAAGTCTCACGCTGGCCGTTAAAGTTCCCTGTTTCTTTAAAATCCTCCTATGCTTTTGAAACCTGAATTCCATGAATTTGTGTGGTCAATTACCATACGTCTTCCCAATCCACTTTGAATGCTTTTTGAATTTTCATTTCAATTTTAAAAAGTAGTTGATCACGCAAATTTTCTTGCATTCTTAATTTCTCACTTGCATTTTAACCTTTCAGTAGCTTTTATTCATCAGTTTTATTAGCCTTGTAGCACTTTACTGAAATGTTTCGTTTTTATTGGTTACAACTAGTTATCGTATAAGTTTTTTTCTCTTGATTAAAATTCTATTGAAAGCTAACTTTTTTCTGTCACTATTAGATGATCTATTAGTTCTAAGTACTGTTTCTTTATAGGAAATAGGCATTATTTATGTATAGCGTTATTTTATTTGTAGTAAAATTATTACAGTCACAAGCTTTTTACCAAAGCAGTTTAGATCACCTTTTTTTCTTTTAGCTTTTTATAAAAATTTATTTGCTATTTACAACTTCTTTTTGTACGCTTTGTTTTATAATTTTTTTGTTTCCTTTTTTTTTGTTGCTCTTAAGTTAAATTTTAGAACCTTAGGCTGTAACTTACCTTTAACCTACAGAAATGCAATAAAAATTTGGAAGGCCAGAGTTTCTTCGCTAAGGGAGGGATTGTGCATATCTCACGCCGCCGCGGGATTATGTTTCACGCCCGGCAAAAAAATAAATAAAAAAAAATAAAAAATGCGTTAAAGGTAATAAGGTATCGGAATTTTTTTTGTCTTTGACCCATAAATAATAAAAAATATTGTGTATAGTTTTGTATTATATATTATATATATATATATATATATATATATATATTATAAATATATATGTGTTATATATATATATATATTATATATATATATATATTACTATTGTATAGTATTATTATATTACTATCTATATATTATTTATATATAGCTATATATAATATATATATAAATATATATAGTATATATATTATTATGTTAATAAAAATGGAGTTATATTATATATAATATATATTATACTATATACTATATATATATATTATATATCATATATATACCCCACGCGAAATTCCGATCTCGATCTGTATTATAATACTATATATATATATCATATATAATTATTTAGATATATCTATAACCTATTACTATCACTCCTCATAACCCCATCATACTAAGCTAGTGTAAAATTATCACTATATAATATATTATATATACATTATAATATTATAATATATATACTATAATATATTTAATATATAATATATATATATATATTATATATATATATTTATCAGATAAGTATAGCTTATATTCCATATCATATATAATAGGGTGGCTCGTTACTGTGGGCATATGAAATAATAAATTGAACTAGACACTAGAAAGAAGAAGAAGAGAAAAACCAATAGCAAGCAAATAAACCAGCAGACATGAAAAATATTAGAAATTTATGTAAAAAATATTGGAAAGGAAAGAAAACCGTATAAAAATGAACCGCCTAACAATTACGAGATTGATGCTCGTGATACCCGAACAACCGCAGCTATCCCCAACACACTACTTCCATCCAGCAATCCCACACCTTGATTCCATCCCTATCTACACCGCGCCCTCGTAATCTACACTAGCACCCACACACTCATGTTTCAGAATATTATTATGATTTCTTTATAATATATTTATAGTATATATTATTATATTATATATATGCATATATTATTACTATATATATACATATAAATGATATAAATGTAGATATATTATTATTATCTATGAAGTCTTTTTATATATATATATCTATGTTAATATATATAGTATAATATTATATTTTTACTTTATAAATTATATATATATTCATATATATAATAAAGCAATGAAACGAGAAAATAGTAGTTATTACTTTGGCTCACTTTTGCTGGTGGTGTCTGTTGAGAACAGAAAGGGTGGTAAACCGACATCTCATCATCTGTGTGAACTAGGGAGGGGGTCGAGTTGACTGATCACGTCCAGGCACGAGGGGTAAGCTAATTAAATGCAGTTAGTTGACTATGAGGATTGAGATGGTTATCGATTTTATTTACGCTTTTGTGGGTGGATATTAAGCAATTAAGAGTCTGAGTGATATCTGTGGATGCCAAGTATACTAACTGACTACTGATTGACTACTGTAACTAAAGGGACTAACTACTATGAATGATACACTAGACTTCGGTTGACTATATCGCGTTAACAGTTACTCATAGCTTGTACTACTAAAATAAAATTAATTTGTATATATATTCATGTTAGTTATTATTATGGTGTCGAGTTAATCGTGTTTGTAGTGAACTGATCCGTAGCTGTATGTTAAAAGGACCGAAGAAAACAAATAAAAGTGATTAGATCCTTTAGTACGTCTCTCTTTCCATTTAGTAAAGGCAAATTGGTTCTAGCTTATGATGACGAGAAAGTAGTGAGTTAGTCGCAAGAGGCAATGTAGAAGAATTTAATGTGAAATTAGTGTTGATCTAATATATGTATTGATTAAAATTTCAGATAAACGCGGATAAGTAAGAGATTTAATGCAACGAGATGAACACTTTCTTACCCAATACGTATCAGCTCATTAGATGAGGCGCTGTGAGAATGCGCGGGAGCCCAGTTGAAGGTTTTTGTGATTCCTGTTGGAAAGCTGATTAACTTTTTTATTGTATCGTTCTGCTTGATCCCTTCCAGTCTTATTAATTGAGGTTTCCATTCAAGGACGAGAATGGGGAACCTTCCATCGAAATATTCCAATTTTGCAGCTTCCCTTCACCACGCCTCCGTATTTTTCACGCTTCCAACACTCATCATGGTCATGATAGAACATAGGAGCAGAAAGGACAAAGGTTTTGTGAAAGTTGAGGGGGGGTATTGTGTGAAGTGTGACCGGTGTCATGGTCAGGTTTGTGAAGGTGTGTGCGTGTGTGTGTGTGTTCTGTGTACACTGTGTTGTGGGCTGTGCGCCCCACACCTAGCCGGGTGTGGGCCAATATGAATATGAACCCTACGAACTTGACGATGCTTTACTTGCTGTGAGTGAGGATCCGTCGCGTGTGTGAGTGAAGTGAGAGGGTCTTCGCAGGGCTCGAGAAGCTCGTAGAGGTGGGAAGGTTGCATAGGACTGCTGACGCAAGTGTACTGAACTAAGTCTAATGAGAGAGAGGTGATAGAGACAGATGAAGCGGGACGAGAGAGCGAGAAGAGGACGAGAGAGAGGGAAGATTAGGGCGCAAAGTCAATTGTTGAAGGCTCTAGGCACTATCAGTTTATTTGCACAGAACTTTTGTCACATATTCTCGTCATAACTGCATATTTTACTATTTGGCCAAACGAAATGACGCACTTGTCGCGCAGCGCGTTGCTCCCTCGAGTCACTATAGCTCGAGAAGATTAAAGAAGGTCAAGAATGGGATATAGCAAAGATATACAGAAACAATAGAAAGATATATATATGATCAGCAATAAGCATATTTCATATATATAATATATAGTATACTATATAGTAGTTATATATATAATATAGATATATATTATTATATACTACTTATATATAGATTATATATATAATATTATATTATTATATTAATTATATAATATACTATAATATATATATATCATATTATAATTATATATATTATAATATATATTATATATATATATATATTATATTATAATAATATTAATCTCAAATATATATATATATATATATTATATTATAATTATATAATATATTATATAATAGATAGATAATATATATATATATATATATATATCAGAGGAACTAATACATTCGTCGTACTCGTGACTTATGAATACTGAATCCTACTAATTAAATATTATTATAGTACTCGAATACGAGTCTTTATTTTCTTGAGTGACAATTAGATAAGATTAATAAATTATCTGTGTTTTATTATTTTTTTGTGATCTAAAGGAATACATTACATAACAAATGAAAGATATATATATGTATAATATTATATAAACCAGTTATAAATTATATACGGTTAATACAGTCTCATGCCTCTCTATAAAAACAGAGTGAAGTAGATATATCTATAGTATCATGGTACACTAAGTTACATTGAGTGTCTGTAATTCTTTATATATGGGTTTTTAACTAGTTGTTGGTTATGTATTGATATCCTATATGGGGTGAGATCTTAATATAATTCACAAATAAGTTTTATTTCTGAATAAAAAATTTTGAGATAAAAACTATATTTAACATTTATTGTTATTTGTGGTATACATAATAAGCGACTCTCATCGTGTCATTATAGATAATCAGAAATAATACTTATTTAAAATATATAGTTATTAAAGACATTCTGAATTATCTTGTATTGTCGAAGAGTAATTATTATAGCGATTGGGAATTTAAAATTTCTGATCAGACTAAAGTGTTTTACTAATTTTTAAATACATGGATAACTATTAAAAATCATCATATTAATTAAATATATAATGTATAATTATATATATTAATATATTATATATATAATATATATATTATATATTATATATATATAGTATATATAATATAATCTATATATATACTAATATATATATATATATATATGATAATAGATATATATTATAATTAATATATATATAATTCTTATATATGTATGAATAACCACAAATACAAAAAAACAACACATTATTCAAACCTATTCCACTCCAGAAATCTCCCTTATATAACGATCAGAACCTCCACATACATTGTTTACCGTCTCTCTCTAGGTACATAATACCTTGTCTCTGAGAATGAAAGTCTTGAATTTAATATATTAATGTAATATATATAATCGTGTGTGAACCAGGAGAGAGAGAGAGAGATGTACCCAAGATGGCATAGACACCTTAATGCTTGACGATAGTCGCAGTATTTGGAATCTCTTCGTGCAGTCGCATACTATGTCATTTACTCAATGCAGGAACTTCTTACTGAGTGTGCAGGTGCCAAATTTCTTGCTGCGTATCTCCCATGAAAGTGAGCAGTGAGAAGGCGGGAGAGAGAAGATATGAATATACGCGCGAGAATATAGATATGATAGAGAGACGAGGATAGACGATTATGAAAGCATTAATTAGATAAGGTGAGAGAGAGAGTAGAGTAATGAGAGTAGAGGAGAGTAAGGGGGAGATAGAGTAAAGAGAAAGAATAGAGTAGAGAGAGAGTAAAGAGAAAGAATAGAGTAGAGAGAGAGTAAAGAGAATAGAGTATATTCTGGAAGGGAGCGCAAAAGGTTCAAAAATGAGAATAAGGGGAATTTGCTTAGAATGAATATGGATATTGCTTTCACAACTGATGAAATGAATGTGAGAGTATGGAAGGAACACTTCAAAAAATCTGCATAACATTGGCAGTAATGAAGAGGTGTTAGTGAATGTGTGTGGATTTGATATACAAGAATAGATATTTTGGGGATGATTACCGAAGACTGACTAATTTAAGATTATGGTAGAATGGAAGTTTTTTTTATCGTTGAGTTGTAAGCGTTTATTAAAAAAATCTCTATTTCTTCTTTGGGAAAGAGAATCTAAATTTTAGGCAATATTATAATTTGAATTTCTTTTTTTGATAAATTAATTACTGAGAGGGTAATATTACTCATTGTTGACTTAAGTACTGATAGTGGCTAACTATATTTAAATTTGATTTGATTAAAAAGTTAAACCTTGAATGAGAATATACTATTAAAATTTTACAAAAAGTTAAGCCTAAGGTAAATCTTAAAATTTTTACATATTTTACCATATCAAAAAAAAATGTTGATGTATTTATCGCTTAACTATATAGCAATATTAAAGTAAAAATACAGCACAATTATTCATTCATATTTTGTATCAATGTGTAAAATACTTTATAAACTCATCATTTATACATTGAAATCAAGTAAATAACTTTAACATCATTAATCGTAGTTATGTAAATGAATATCAATCTTTATTATAAAGCCTTTTATTCGAAAAAAAAAGAAAATAAAATATAAAAAAAAAAAATTAGAAAACATAATATGATATCTAAAATATCATAATATTTAGAAACACTAATTATTAAGGTATCATTTTAAATGGTTAAGATGTTAATCCAAAATTTTATAAATATTGCAACCACAATCCTGAAAATTATGCATACTACATGTAAGGTAGCAGTTAATTAGATAAAGACAATCAGTACCACACGGTCATATATGACATTATATACTTAAAAAATATATATATATATATCTCTGTATTAGATATATATCTATACATATTATATAATATATAGTAATATTCATAATTATTAATAATATTAACACTATATATATTAAAATAAATATTAAATATTATATATTAATTAATATTTGTAAATATAGTTCTGGAAATTCTCTCTATATTAAAGAAAAATATATGATTAAAATATATTTGCATGTGATTGTATCATGATGATAAAGTATGTATCTATGCTATGAGAATCTGGCATTCATGATCTCTAAGGAATGTTGCATTATTTAACTTTTTATTTTGTAATATATATATATATGGTTCCTTACGTATGCTAACCTCCTGATCTTGATATTCTTTATCTGGGTTAACTATTAGTTTCTTATCTAGTTACCTGGCAAACCATTTTGTGGTAACTTTAAAGGAAACACATATGTTCACGCAGGAACCTTTCGGTGGGGTGAAAAAAAAAGATATCCTGTAGCCTTTTAGCTATCTTTTGCCCGATAACAATGTTCCGGGGTTCGTAGGGGGCCAAACGTATATCTCCGAGGGAACTTTTCTCGATTTTTTGTCCTAAAGGTGGGTCTACACTATCAGACTAACACCTTTTACAATTTCTATTTAAGGAATTTGTGCTGACTTAACAAGCTCGCAAGTCCATACTCTGAGAGATATCTTGGCATTCCTTGTCATATCTATACTGTGGATTATGAAACTTTGTTAATTGAGTCGGTCTGTCTAAGAGTTCGAAATTTATCGCGGATATTATGCGGGTTTATTACAATACTATACCAATTGTCATTAAGTAAAAAAAAGCGCGAACTCTAACTAATACTTAGGACACTGTCGTTTACCTCACCGAACTACGAGTGCACACCCGCTGTGCAAAATCAGACTTAGAAACGCTAGATAGAGTAATTGAAATAGAATAATTACATTTAGACTCTTAATGAAGAGCATTATTCAGGAAATTTTGAGTTTACTGTTTCGCAACAATATTCTAACCTATTTATACTGGTCATCTATTCTCTCTCGTAATTTAATATTGATACACCATATATTTTTTAGTATTCCTGTATGAGTAAAAGTCAAACTAATGGAATGATATAAAAGACACTTTTAGGCAATGTTGAGCCATTTCGACACAAATGTTTTGTAAAGAATTTGTGTGTAACAAAGTATCTTCCGGCAGTTGCCGCACCCGCCCGTTTATTATTCCGAAATCAAGGATTAAACAACGGGCGCACTGACTGTGACGTCTCTACCGTAGACGTAAGAAGTGTGAGCTTTCAAAGTGTGTGGTCTACGGAAGACGGATTGCATTTTGTGCGCCTAGTGTATCACCGCCCGGAGCTGCAGTCCGGGCCTTCTGGAACGCGAGCTATAATTTAACAGTCTGTATTCAAGAAAGCTTTTTCGAAGCAGCGGGTAATCTTCTAGTGTTTCTATTTAGGGGAATATCAAGGGAGAATGACGTTTAAATCGTCCACAACATGAAGACGTATGGCAACTTATTTTCCTACACCACACATTATCAAATTTATTCAAATATAGTTTATTTTTAGTAACGTATAAAAAATGGGATCTTTCAAAGATAGTTGATTTTAAAAATTTTACTATAAAATTCGTTTGCCTTAATATATGTTTAGCATTAATTAGTTTTCGCAGCGTCATAGTTTTTGCTAGGTACGATCTTTCTTTTGATCCTATTTTAAAGTTGTAAAGATATTCTTTGAATACTGAATAATGTTACTTATTATAATGCATATTGAATTTACATTAAACAGAGATATATATTTCGATATTAAGGTAGATGCTCTATAATTACTTAGAAATCAGACAATAATAATAATGGAGGATATCTATGATAATATATATTATTATATTCATTATCAGCTCTATTGTATCAGTGACGAATTTTGCAAGACCTTTTTCCAGGTTAATCCTATAAAACCAGAGTTATGTTGTTTATATACTTATTTATAATACACAAGGTTCACGTCATACAAATTGTATGGTTTGAATTATAATATTTTTTAGGACTAATCTATTAGCCGTTGAGTGAAAGCAAGCTACCGACTGAGCAGAGATTCTTTTTATATCTTAATTAACTAATTTGGAAATCTGGGAGTACGTGTAAAATCACATAAGGACATATACATCAAGTATGATCTAGTAATATTAGGTTTGGACTGAATTTTTGTATACAATCTAGTCTATGTATGAGAAGCATCATTCTTCACAGAGACAATAATATGTTTTTATCGTAAAGATTTAAACTATTAAATGTGACAGTACGAAATTAAAGTTTTTGGGAATACAAAATCTTGAAGTTACGGAAAATTCTATGAATTTTCTTCTTATGTATTAAGATGAATAATGAACGTGAGGAGAGATTCTAACTAGACAAGAACCTAAAATGTATACTAAATTAATTTTTCTCCATAATCAATAAATACAGATGAATGATTGATAAATTTTCTTTGATGGCTTTTTTTAGATTAATAAGGACTACAGCAAGTACCTCATTTCAAAAAAATTTTCTTGCTCGATTGAGTAGTATAAGATTGAAATTAAGAAAATGTTTGAGGATTGGGTTTTAGGGGTTCCATCGATCGTTTTTCAAGAGTGTTCAAAAGATCTATTACTAGGCCTGTAGCAATATGTTTGTGAGTACAACGAAGTTTGAAGAGAATTTAAGTAGTTATATCAACATATCCTAGATAGTAAGTAATATATGCAGTGCATATTACAAGTATCACATCAAAGTCCAAATATAACGTCTAAAGAAATGAATACACTTAGATTGTTAACTAATAACACATTGAAACTTATTCTTCTATCGTTTATCTTCTGAAGAATAAGTGGACTAAAGGAGAATCTTGAATCATGTAGTATATACAACAATTTCACTACGTAATAAAGATGGCTGCTAATGCCTCTTACATCGAGAGGGTTATATACTACATAATAATAAATAATAATAATAATATAAAATAATAATCAATAATAATGATAAATATTATATAATTATAAATAATAATTAAATTAATAATAATAATATAATAATAAAATTAATAAAATAATACTACAAGTACCGTATCTAATACTGTACATAATTTTATTTAAATCTACCCATAGGTATCTAAGATTCTAGGAAAGCAGGATTGGCCATAAAAAAGATTCAAAAATAATGGTAATATATAAACTCAATTATGATTTTTTTACGTATTTATTTTTTTTACTATAAAAATTTATATATGATTAATTGTATTTTTTAATTTTTTTTTTATTTATTTTATTAGGACACTATTTTTTTCTAAAATTAAATATATATTAACATGCCTATTTAGCAGTATTTATAAGCTTATAACCCTATAATTAATGCATAAGTATAAAATTTCATCTAAAACATAAGTAAATTATACTTATCATCATGTTTAGTTTTATCGTCATTTATATTAATTAAAAAACAAATAAATAAAATTATAAATTACTCAGATAATATATATATATACAGTATATCATAAAAAAAAACTATATAAATAAATATATTATTAAATAATATATATAAATATAATATATATTATATTAATTAATACTATATAATATATATATATAATATATATATCAATATTATTTTATATATATATATATATATATTAATAAATATATATATATTATATATATATTAATATAACTATATATATATAATATATTAATATATGATTATAATTATATATATATTAGTATATCATATATTAATATTAATATATTATATAATATATATATATTACTTATATTTAATATATCACAGAAATTGGCTTTAATCGTATAATATTATCTTATATTATAAATAATATTACTATAAGTAGAAATATGGTTATTACGGTAATTAATATATATATATATATATAAACCTTATATATATATATATTGAGACACTTATTATAATTATATTTATAGTAAAGATATTATACTATAATCTATATCTATAGATAGGTAAAATATAACTCTATATAAGATGATCATATATAATATAAATAATACTATTTAATTAATATATTATATATAATATACTAAATAATAAAATACGAATAAAAAACACTTTATACATTGAGAATACTATTATTAAGAATTATAGATCTTATCAAATAAATATAATACACATTATGAGTTATTATATAATATAGATATACTATAAATAATAATATAGTACTTATATATTCATTTGGATCTAAAACATATATTTAAATATAAACTTAATTAACTAATAATAGTAATATTTGTTAGAGCTAAACTCTCTTCACATAGTTTAATTAACTCAAATTAGGTAATAATCTAAGGATTATGGTGAACTGCATAATTATTTTAGAGATAAAAAAAATATTTATAATCTGAAGAGCTCACAAAACGAAAAATTTTGTCGCCTTTAAAATAAAGATAAGAAAATAAGAGCATACACAAAAGAATACATAGCAAAACAAAATACTCACCTAACTAATCTTACGTAAAACGCCCTGCTTCTAGAGTAATATAAAGCCTTACCGGTTCGAGTGTGAAATATTGTATTTCATATTTTAAAGTTTTCACAGAAAGTAGAGAGTTGAAGGTTGCATTGTGTTACTCATAGAGAATCAGGATTGTTACAACATAATAATTCGAACATTTTACTCTGCGATAAATTTTTTTTCACTGTTGCATTCAAATATTTCAAAATAGCAACGTGACGATATAATTTTGACATATTAATCAAAAACTTGATCTCGTATGAATTCCATGTACACGTTATTATGGCTAGCAAAGGACATGGTTTAAATGATAAAAGAAGAGAGGAAATGGAAAAACGTAATATATCAGGAATAGGATTAGTTTCGGCAGCGGAACTCGGACACTTGATAAAACGCCTTCCTAAAAAATTATTAAAAAGCTACAACCTGAGAAGAGAGTTGTGATCACGCGACCTGTCTAAGCTCTATAGTTGTCCCGCCCAAAGGAACAAACATTAAGGTTCGGCGCGTAAACAGAGTTCAAGTGAAAAATTCCAACATATAACACATTGATTATAATAGGGTTGTTTCGAACGGATAGTGACTCCCGTAAATCATATCATACTATCTAATTATATTATATTCTTTATTGACATATATAGATCACTAAGTAGATATAATATATTAGACTATAATATAAATGAGAATTAGTGTGAATTGGAAGTATAATCACATTGAGCTTTCATAATACTGAGTAAATATATATATAGTTATATATTAGCTACCATATTATATTTAATGAAATACCCGATGAATAAATAACTATTTGTAAATGAGATATTTACTAATAATATAATATATATAATATATATATATAGAAGAAGTAATATAGTATATACCCATAGAAATAATGACTAAACTAAAAATAAACATAACATTAAAAATTGCATAAACTTAGACTGCGCTTAAGTTCAGGATTATATAGCAACTGGATGCTTACAACATAGGGCGAAAAGCTAATTATTTTGCACTAAATTTGATATAATGTAGGATATATAATACTATACATATACTGATATATATAGTAATGTAATAATAATATGATTATAATAATTCAATAATACTAAATTAGATATGTTACTTATGAATAAGTTATTGAGCAGATTTACACCAGATATCCGTTTGGCACACGTGGCTTAAGTGCGAGCTTTTTGGCTCACCTTAAGATACAGGATTCCCCTCTCAGTATGGGATTCGACGGTATCTAGTATCGGACACGAAACACATTACAGCTGAATATATCAACCATAATTGAATGGAGCAAACATAAATTATCGTTCGTTTATAGTCTAGAATTTTCTTGACAATATTTATATATTGCAGTTCTACGGCATAGTGTATTACACTATTAAAGTAAAGCTAATCGAAGCATCAATACCAATTTCAAATATAATATTAAGAAAAAGCAAATGATTTATAACTAACCATGAGTGCAGACTACACACCAGGAAACAGTCCAATATCACACAAATTCACGACTTCTCTTACAATGCATTCTGGCATTGGAAAAACTAGGCTGCCGATTATCTATGGAGAAATTACTATGCGAGAGCGCGAGAGTCCAATACAGGTCGGCAAGGGAGGCATTCCCAACTACGTCGCGCCATAGAAGCAGGGACTTGGCTTCATCCAGGAGAGACTCCTAAAAGTATTCCTGGCATCTTCCACTTCGAGTATCAACAGAAAACCATACAAATGACTTATACCTGACCATATTACCCTGAAAATCAGGATTAAGATGCATGTAGGTGAATAAAAAGATAATAAAAATAAATAAATAAAATAATATATATATATAATTAATGGTAACAATTACTAATTATATATAATGTATAAGTAGTATAATTATTTTTCAAGAAATATAAATCATATTTTAAATGCTGAAATATTGAATTTACAAAGTCAAAACAAAGAAGTAATAGTTGATTTTCAGAACGAACATGATAAGAGATTGATAAAACTATGAAAAGACTATGTTACGATGACGTTAACAATTGCAACACTATATAGAGATGATGGAAGCTCGATACTGTACAGTTGCAGCTTAAGCAGTGAGGGTCTTCACAAATACTCATTACGCAAATCTTATAACAAGCATAGGGCGAGACTGAAATACGACATCAAGAAAAGACGAGACTCGTACACAAAAGCTATACAAAAAAAGAAATCACCATCAAACACACTACAATACAAAATTAATTAAAAAAGATAAGAAAAACTATACTATTGATTTACTTCGCATTTCAAGTATCATTTCGGGGGATAACATAAGCACACAAAATGATTCTTTTATATACCAAGCAGCATATAACTGCTAACAAAACATGTTTTCACATTAATAAAGGCAACATAGAATCATATGAATTAAGAAAATAATGTACAACGACAATCTAACACAGACACGAATAAACTGTTAACCCATTACAGTTCCACTCACTTAACACCAGTAAAGAACTAACATTGCATACAAAACGTAACCTTTCAATACTTTTTCCAAGCATCTCTCTAACAATTAACGTTAAATTTTACATTGACAGTATTTTAACAGATTTATCATAACCTTGTCTATTATCATACAGACCAAAGAATAACTGTAAACATAACAAAGTTTTATCCACACATAACACAAAAATAAGTTCTTTATATACTAACCATCGGATATATGTGCTAACGTAACAACGTTTTTTTTTTACATTAATAAAGCTAACATATACATCACCTGAACTAAGAATATAATGTACAACGACAAACCTAAACACATCATACTACGAAATAAACTACTAGCATTAACAAACTTCTGCACTAACAGCAGTAAAGTACCTACACTTCGTACAAAACGTAACCTATTCACACTTTTTCAAGCATATCACTAACATATCAATGTTAATTTACAAATTACATCGGTAATATTTAACAAAGAAATTTAGCATAAACCTGTTCCCTAATCATCATACTGACAAAGAATATAATGCTAACGTAACAAATTTTTTACATCAACTTCGTAATATTTAACAAAAAAATTCATCATAACTTCGTCAAATATCATAATCCCAGCGAATAATTGCAAACATAACAAAGTTTAAACATAAAAAAACAAACAAAAAAATAACAAAATTTTAATCCTGACATAACAAAAAAATAAGTCTTTGAATAAAAATATCACAGTAAAGCGTAAATGTTTCTGATTTTAAAGCAGTAAATTAGTTAATCAGTTAAATTAAACCACCCATCCATCCCAGCATTCCCCTACCCATCCCACCCGCCTGTGATCTATTGAACTATTGATTTAAGGCATATTTCGACTATCATTTTTTGGATAAACATAACATAAAAATAAGTTCTGTATATACTAACCATCGAATATATGCTGTAACCAACCAAAGTTTTTAGCATCAATAAAACCAAACATATCATAACCGCAACTAAGAATATACGTACAAATATCAGACCTAAATACCTCGCGTATTATAAGTGGGCATTAACCCTCCGAAGAGGGGTAAGGCCTCAGCCCGAAGGCTGAGGCCCAACGCCCACTTACACCCCTTCGGGGTGATCCCCCCTCTCAAGGATTCGCATCCTTTCAAGGGGCTCATCCCCCTGGGTTTTCTCTCGAAGGTAATGTGTTCTTTTTTTAGAAAACTACCTTGGTTATGAAAACTGTTTTAATCGTAAGTTAGGTAGTATGTTAAAATATTACTATGACAATGTGAAAATAACACTGATTTGTTAGAGAACTGGTGAGTTTTTGTAAGATATTACTGTGTTAACTGACGATGATGTGTAGAAATGTGAGCTTAGGTTAAGTTTTTGGTGAGTAATGTTGGTTTGCCCTAGAAATTTGATAATGTCTACGTTTATTCATAGGTCAGAAGAATGTTATAAGCTCGAAAAGAGTGACACTGTTGACGAAGGTAGTGTCAATCCATAGTCAAGAATGTTGGTATCTTGATAGATTGGTATCTTGTTAAGGGATTTTTGTTAGATAGACACGGCTTTACCTGTTGCTGATATGCGAGAAAAGTGGGACATATCGAGTATTGTAAATGACCTGTTGCTACTTTACCTCTGATAAGTAGGGAATTTCATAGATGTAAGTTGATTTTCATACGCGAGGTTATGATACGGTCTGCATTTGTAACGTTATATTCTTAGTTGGCGGTTAAGATAGTTACTTTAATGATGCTAAAACTTTGTGGTAAGCATATATTCGTAGGTTAGTAAATAAAGAACTTATTTTGATGTTATGTTTATCCAAAATGATAGTCAAAATATGCCTTAAATCATGTTCAAATAGATCGACAGGCGCGTGAGTGGGTAGGGGACTGGTCTGGATGGGTGGTTCTTGATTACTGATTTACTGATAACTGCTTTAAAATCAGTAAAACTATTACGCTTTACTGTGATATTTTATTTAAAGAACTTATTTTTATGTTATGTCAGATAAAATTTTGTTATATTTGTTTGGTTTGGTTAAAACTTTGTTATGTTTGCAATTATCCGTTGGGATTATGATATTAGACGAGGTTTATATGAATTTTTGTTAAATTTACTAAGTTGAGGTAAAAAATTTGTTACGCTTTAGCATTATATTCTTTGTCATTATGATGATTAGACAGGTTTATGTGCTAAAAATTGTTTGTTAACATATTACGATGTTAATGTAAAATTAACTTGAATGGTAGAGATATGCTTGAAAAAGTGTGAATAGGTTTACGTTTTGTACGAATTGTTAGGTACTTTACTGCTTGTTAAGTGCGGAAGTTTTGTTAATGTTAGTAATTTTATTCGTACGTATGATGTGTTAGGTTTGTCGTTGAGCATTATATTCTTAGTTCAGGTTATGTTAAGTAGCATTTATTTAATGTAAAAAAAAAACGTTGTTACGTTAGCATATATCGATGGTAAGTATATAAAGAATTTACTTTTTGGTGTTTGTCGTTGATAAAACTTTGTTATTTTACAGTTATTCTTCGGTGTCTGTATGATAATTAGACAAGGTTATGATAATTCTTGTTAAATATTACTGGGTCAATGTAAAATTCACGTTAATATGTTAGAGATATGCTTGGAAAAGTATGAAATAGGTCACGTTTTGTATGCAATGTTAGTTACTTTACAGGTGTTAAGTGTGGAAATTTGTTAATGTTAACAGTTTTTTCGTGCTTAGGTTGTGTTAGATTTGTCGTTGTACATTATTTCTAATTCATATGATACTATGTTAGCTTTATTATGAAAACCTTGTTTTGTTAGCATATATTCGCTGCTTGGTATATAAAAAACTCATTTTTTGTGCTATGTTCTATCCGAAATGATACTTGAAATGCGAAGTAAATCAACTGTGTTAATGTAAAAAATTAACATTGATATGTTAGAGATAGTTAAAAAAGTGTGAATAAGTTACGTTTTGTAGGTAATAGTTACTTTACTGTTTGTTAAGTAATGGAACTTTGTTAAATGTTAGTTGTTTATTCAGACGTAAGGTGTGTTAGGTTTTGTCATTTGTACATTATAATTCCTAGTTCTGGTAATGCTATGTAGGCTTTATTAATGTGAAAACAATGTTACTTTAGCATATATTGGGTTGGTTAGTATATAAGAACTTATTTTTGTACTATGTTATTCCGTTGTTGTTGTTGTTGTTGTTGTTGGTTGTTGTTGTTGTTGTTGTTGTTGTTTTGGTTGCTATTAATATACCCTTTTGAACAGATATGGTTCGTTCGTGCGTCGTATTCTTGGTTACTTTCTATTGTGTGAAAGAAAGAATCTCATTACTTTTAAGGATTGTTTATACACTCAATTTTCTTCAGTAGGATATTTTTCCCCGTGCTGATACGATGACATCTCCCCGCATCTCTACGCTTGTTGTTGATATCTTCACGAGGAGCTTCGTTATTTCCAACGATGTGTCATTTATATTTAATCGTAAACCAAATGGCGGTCGTTACGTTGCTTGTATTCCTGCCAGAGGGTCAAATAATAGACCTTTATTCGTTTGTGCTGAAGATTCATCAAGATTATCGACATCGGAGCTGCATGGGTAGAGGATAAGTGTTTGTTATCCGGAAGATCAACGCTTAGTGAAATATCTAACTGGGAAGACAACGTAAATGGTTCTAAAGAATAGACGTTGTGTTTTCGTCGTGTGACGATATTAAAACCCTTGTTACGCCATACTGGAAAACCATTCGATTGGTGTTACTTGCAGACATACGGTCTAAGGTTTCACAGTTCGACATCTAAAATATTACAGCATTGCTTAAAATAAAAAACGAATAACATCGTATCTTAACGATGTTGACATACTTGAGGACTTAATACTTATAGCACATGGTGTAATCTATGATATTTACACCGAAACATATGGTTTCCCGTATAATACAGTATATACAGGAATGCTTTAATAACTATCAGATTGGATGAGTTTACTTCTCTCTTGTATGAGAGAATGAGTGCTGTTGAATCAAAATATGCCGAAAAATGGTTTAGTGCTGCTGAAGGCCTTTATACTTACATTATCCCTTGAAAGGGTGTGAATCTTTAGAGAGATATAAAGAACTTACCCAAGTTATGTTGACATCCTAATGTTCTCCTGAATAGATAATTAATATATTTAAAATAAAACTTATGTTTTTATGTATTATATAACGCTCTTTAAAAAATGAAAATTATATGTTATAAAAATGAAAACTTGTTTTACTCCCGCTTATGTTCGCTTTATTGACTAAGTTGTTAATGATAACTGTTTTTCGTCTTGTTGTTGTGTGTTAAGTACGTTTTGTTATAGTTAAGCTTTACAGAGAGTAAAAACTTTACTTGTTTGTTCTTTACCCACTAGGTATTATGCTGGTTAGGTATACGGTTATGTTAAATTTTTTGTTAAATATTATAATGTTAATGTAAAATTAGCATTGTCATGATTGGAGATATGTTTGATAAAGTATGAATGGATTATGTTTTTTTGTGAGCTGGCTTGTTAGTTACTTTTACTGTTGGTAAGTTTGGACGCTTTGTTAATGTTAGCAGTTTATTCTTGCTTAAGATGTATCAGGTTTTGTCGTTGTATATTATATTCTTATTTCTAGGAAATGTTATGTTGACTTTATTAATAGGAAACTTTGTTACGTAAGCATACTTTCGTTGGTGTATGATAATTACCCAAGGTTATAGTAAATTTTTTGTTAATATTACCATGTTAATGTAAAATTAACATTGTTATGTTAGAGACATGCTTGACAAGTGTGAATAAGTTACGTTTTTGGATGTTTTGTTAGTTACTTTAGCTTTATTAAGGTGAAACTTTGTTACGTAACCGTTTTATTATACCCTATGTAATTATTAAGATTAATGTTAGGTATATTGTATTCAGTTGTATGGGTATTATATATATTCATTAATATATATTATATTTATATATTTATTGCAGATATATTGTACTAAGGTATTAAGCTTTATTTAATAGTGAAAACTTATTGGGTTACTGATAATATATCAGCTATAATTATATTAGTATTTTGATATCTTTAGTATAAAGTAACGTAGTAAATTTTTATGTTATGCTTAAAATACCCAAATGATACACGAAATTGACTTGAGAATCAATTAGATCAAATTAGATCATATAGATCAGATAAGGACGTACAGGAGAGGTGGCGGGAATGGGGGGCTGGATTGAGTGGTTTATGATTTACTGATTTATCTGACTTTAGGAGGTAGTAAAAACGTTACATTTAAGTAAAAAATAATGACTTGAATCAATCAGACCATAGATCAATATTCAAGGGACGACAGGCGTTGACAGGATGGTGGAGCTATGGTGGTATTATGTATTTACTATATATAAATAAAAGATTTAATAACTGAGACTTTGATCATA